>JANHAO010013071.1:0-16048 GCA_026873985.1 Saraca asoca | reverse complement strand
CTGTGTTGCTGCAAACTGCAATAAACGCAACGTGAAAAGGTATTTTTCTGGACCAACTGATTTATATTCTACACATGGATCCGTGACTAGGGTTTCAAAATTTTAAATTTTCGCTGTGCTTGTTGCCATGAAACCCAACAAACACCCTTTGGACCTAATGCTTTAACGACTTCTCGATTGATAATGCGGTGTGTTTCTTTTGTAAGAGGGCAAGAAACTACAAACATGTGACTGTTTGATGCCAATTCCACACTGCTCAGGTAGCATTTATACTGTGATTCTGGTTGTTCCTAGTATTAAGTAGTAACATATTGGATAGTTAAAGGCTTAAGCTCTCTTTGTGATTGCCATGCAAATTCTTTCCAACCTAAGGATCCCAACTATTTTGCTAGAGAATTACAAAAAGGGATATGGATGTTAGAAAATTTGGAAACATAAATAGCTAGTTAACCTTATCTATTGCATCATGTTACTAAGCATCAGATTTATATAAATAAATTGAATTGAAAAATAATAAAATTATACTTGGCACTGTCTGAGAATCCATTATAGCAAAAGCTCCTTTAGCAGGTTCACTCCTTATAATCTTAACAGAGAAAAGGGAGAGAAACTAAGATTGAAGTCTCAATAGGACAACTACAGATTTATTAGGGTATAAGTAAGGACCGACCTTCCTGTTACCCTATTAAGCCAATTGACCCATCATCATTGACTCAATTATAAAGCTCACACCACTAAAATCTACTAATGATCTAGGTATTATTATAAGCCAAATAGTTTGATCACTTAATTAATTGACCTAACATAATTAGTTGTCATGACATTCATTTAATATAATAACATATAATTAGTTAAACTATAGTAGTCAATATAAGAAAATTCTAACAATCTCCCATTAGACATATAGTTTAGCAAATGAAAAATTGGATTACAATATGTGGACATAATAATGAATATCAATAACAACAATTATGATACCATTACAACCATAGATTAAGCATAATTACCCAATAATGCAAATTATCATATATGATAGGGATGCTAATATCTTACATGTATTGAATACTTATATTCTAACAATCAAAGCATAATGTGCAATGTGTGAGAAACTAGATATACACATCAAAATGTGATTATATGTACATCTTTGTGAAATGGTCTATGCATCTACTTAATATGCCAAAACGAGAATAAATCATAACATAATAATAAGACAAGGTATAAAAGTCTTCATCAATATGCTATAAAACAAATATGCAAAATCAACAGCATCATATATGCATATATATATGTATGAAACATATGGTAAAATCATTAACATTTCACTAACAAGATAATAATGTTTTAATTAAAAACATGAAACTCCCACTAATCTTGAACACTAAAAGACTTAGTCAAACTCATTTTAATCACATATTCACAAATAATTTAATACTTAAGCCTTTGGTTAGTGAATCCGTAAGCATACAATCCGTGGCAACATGTATATTACTTGCCTATCTTCTCTCTAACAAATTGATATTTAATATCAAAATAGTTTGTACAGACAAGACTTTCATTATTAAGAGAAAAGTTCATTATGTCCAGACTCTTAATTCAAATTATATATATGAATCTTCTAAATTTATATACTAAGTGTTTTTTTACTCTTCTTTTGGAAATCATCTAATTAGTTCACACAAATAGTTTTTAACTAATCACCATTTAAGAAGACCATCATGCATATGGTAAAACTCTAGGTCAAAATGAACTATCAAGGCTATAACAACTCGAAACGAGCCTTCAATTAAAACAAATAAGAAAATATTTTACAATCAAAGCCTTCTTTCTAAATATGGCCCTTTGCCATCAATATGGCCTTATATCTTTTAATCAGCTTTTGAGTATCCTTTGATTTTAAATACCCTTTTGCATCCAATAGACTTGCAACCAATATTTCATTTTATAATATCTTACACATCATTATAAAGCATCAAAGTAACCTATTATTCATAGCATTCATCCATTTAAAAGAATTAAAACTGGAAATGGCTTCTTAAAAAAATTGGTAAGATCATTGCCATCATTGATGTCAAATTCGTGCTTCTACAGATATGCCACATAGTCATTAGTAATTTCTGATCTGTGAGCTATCTAGAGTTTCCTCAAGGGTGCTTTATTTATAGGACTTGGTTCTTTCCTACTATTAGTTAAGCATTAAACTCTTCCAATTTCCATGATTGGTTTTACCATATGTTATACTAGATAATCTTATGGATCAATTCAGTTTATTTTCAATTAGTAATGGTGCTAGTGGAATAACAAGATATATGTCTCTAAAAGAGATGTTACATGATTTTTCACTTCCACTGTCTGACCAGTCATTTAAATAAATAAAATGAGGTTCTTCAATTACCCTAATGGTGAGGACTGAATAATAAAATCTGCTAATTTCTATAGCTATTACAACATCGAATAAAGTGACCATTAACAATTCTCAAATCAAATTATTAACAAATGGACCATATAGTTTCACTTTAGCCTTACAACCTCATACATAGAAATGCCTAATATTATGTTTTTCCTATACAACAAATCATATAGGGTTTTAAGTACAAATTTACTAGGGACTTGATTCAAAATATGCATCACAATGCTTTAAAGAATGTCTCACTAGAGCCAAAGAAATATTTATATTTATTGCGACAACTTTCTTGCTTCTCAAAATTAGGTTCCTTTGAATGTGATTTATTTTTACGCTCAACACTCGATCCATGTAAAATAAAGTGAGCACAAAAATTTTTCAATTCTTCACATAATTTTCTGCTTAACTAACTATAGAGGTCATTTTACTGAAAGTTTACTCACCCTTTTGGGTGTGATATAATGTTTCAAGAATATCAATTTGAACTGGAAGAGACTCTACAACATGCTAAACCAAATAACTATTTTTTATGTCCACTTTCATACCTATAAGCGATTATAATAGGATACCAGTTTCATGATATGTTCACTAATTCCATTAACACTATCCTAAATAATTTTATCCGACAATGGGAGGTAGTATCCTTTTCAACCTCATTGAACTTTATAAACTTATCAGCTACAAAGTTTATCATCACTTTAGCATTTGGAGAGTCAGTAATGCCTTTCATAATGATCATATCCTTAGTATACATCACAACCATTAAGTACACTTTATTAGAGTGTGTCCTCTTTTCATGAAGAGCCCTTATATAATAATAGAGTTATCATTTATCTTTATCTCCCCCTTTCTTTATACTAAATATAAAATTAGGGGATTGTCAAATATGATATTAGTAATTCAACATAGATATCTTCTACTTAACTCAATGCTCATAATTAGTTTCATTTATTATTTTCATGGTAATAAATTGCATAGTTAACAAAAGATTGAGGAAATAAAAACTTATGAAATTCATCATAAATTTCCAAAATTACATGTTCAATGTTGTTGTGTTACAATATTTCTTCAATAATTATGCAATTTCAAAAAGTATTATATTAAAAAACTTAACATTGATAGGGCATTTAAGCCTTTATAATATAACACAAAAATTGAATGCTACATTCCTAAAATCTAATACTAATAGGGTATTTAAAATGTTAAGAACATAATAAGTAATCATAACACTCAAATTATTATCAACTAATTATGTTAATGATATTACACCGATAAGGCATATATATTACTAATATAGCATTCTCCTAAATACAATTCTAAAATTTAGTTTAAGCAATATTTTATGCAACTGGCCCCATGATAAGTGAGCACATAATTGCATAAAATTTTATTACATAATATGAGTAAAATTAATTTTTAGATAATTTTACGAATTGCATAAAAACAATCCAAAAAATATTCAAATATACAAACAGTATCAAATCATTCCACAAAAATACATTTAGTAGTATAATATGTAAGAATCATACAGTAAATTTTTCATGTCCAAACAACATAAAATTATTGCTCATATAAATAGGACAATAATCACATAAAATATTTTGTTTCTAGAAAATTCTAAAAAAATTATAGGCACTAGTTTAATATATGGCAAATGTATAATAAAATTTTTAGGCTTAAATAATATTGAATAATTACTCAAATATATTGGGTAAAAAATAAATAAAATAATTTTATTTTTAAAAAAATCTAAAAAATTATCACAAATAAAACTTTGGTAGCGAAACACGAGGATATAATTTTTATTTCATCACCCTATATATAATATAATTTGAATTAAATTAATTTTAAACAAATAAGTACAACTCTCGTTATATTGTTAGTGTCATGTTCGAATGCAGGAGACAAATGGTTAACGATGGAAGTCAACGCAGCACACTCTTACTTACAAAGCATGGCTATGTAAAATGAGCGGACTCTGACGTATTTATAGCCGAAAATTTAAGGTTACCAACTGATATGACGTAATGATATATCACAGTAGTCAAATTTCACACTAGAATTTCCACTGCAGTTATTTACAGCCGACAATACGATACCAAGATCCACTACTCTGACCCGATGAATCATAAAGAAAATCAAACACTTTTGTCAGAATTATCCTACACAATATCGAAAGCTACCGAGATTTGCATGTATATATCATTCAGCACAATCATATTCTGTAATCAAGGTGGACGACAGAAATATCATTCGCTTTTAGAATTCACAGCACAGTTAAGCATATGGATGAGGCGGAGAACAAATATAGATTGGTATCTTCTGTATAAGCAAACTGATTTTTAGGCTTTTAGTGAACACTTCTGTACAACTGTTACCAAGATCCATAGAACAAACTCATCAGCAGATACAATAACAGGAACTCACAGTCCTATTAACGTATGCACAAACCTTGATGTACAGGCACAGCCTCTACAAGGAAATTCCTCAAGCACATGGCACTCATACGAAACATATACGGTAAGCATCAAGTAGGAAACAACTTTACAAAAACAATCACGGAAACAAGCAAAAGCTCTTACCTTAGTGGTCAATTTGTAGTCACCATGCTTCCATTTCCCATTTCTCACATACCCATCACAATCACAAAGCTTCCTCAAGAGTGCTAAAATCAACCCGATGGCCAAGTCTGCAACGTCATCAGTCAAAACATCAGGGGTATTGGTTACCCGAATCCCCTTTTGTTTACAAATGTTCAAGTCAATCTTATCCACTCCAACGCCAAAATGGGACACAATCTCAAGCTGTGGCAATGCCTTTATAAGATCGGCGTCAACCGCACTTATCGATCGCAAAACGACGGCGCGGATGGAGCTGGCATGGCTGCGGAGGAACTGGACCTTTCTCGGATGGTTCCAAAACCGCAAGAGATTGAAGCGCTTGTCTAGCTCTTGCTCCAAAGGGAAAATGGGGCTGAGCATGAGTACTCCAATGGATTCCATTTCAGAGTTTTGCAGAAGTCAACGTCAGCCAAATAGAAAGTTTGGCTGATGGAAGGAGGATCAATTTTTGCCCCTGGCTCTCCGACTCAGCCAACAATTTGAGACAAGAAATAAAAAAGAAAAGCAAAGTACCTATTATTTTTGAAGTTTGAATTAGCAATAGTATATAAATTTCAAAATTTAATATACGATTGGTGTGAATTTTTTTAAAAAAGTGAGACTAATTATATTAGTTTTAAAATCTTACTAAATAATGTATATGCGGCGTTCGTAACTTTCAATATTCTCTTTTCTCCACGTTTAAATGTGTTGTCAGATAAAAACTATCATTTATAATTAAATGAAAAGAAAAAAAAAATTTCTAGCAGAATAGTATTAATGACTTTGTTTACGCTCTGTTTCAAGAAAAAATAAAATAACGTTTAATTATAATTTTAGTTTCTTTAATATATATAAAGTTGTTGCATTTAATCTATTTTAAATATAATACAATATTTTATTCCTTTTAATATATAAATTGATACAAATTAAGTTCAAATTAATAACTTCTATTAAATTAAAAACAAAAAATTCTAATTAACATACAGAGTATTAACGGAGGATCTAAATTGGCAAATACTATAAAATAGGAATAATGAAATTCAACTTATCAAGTTGAAAATTTGTAAATTACAGATCCACTTTCATCATGAAATAATCATCAGAACCTCACGTAATCTACTAATTCCTTTTCCAATTATTGTTAATTTAGAGTTTTATGTGTAAATTATAATTTTCAATTTTTAATTTGATATAATTTATTAATGAGAATTCAATTTAGTCCAATTTGTATATTTGAGAAATCAAAATAGAAAATAATATTTAAGGAGATCATATGCAAATAATTTGTATATTAGAGTGGTCAAAATTTTAATTAAGCCTAAAATAAAATCCTTTTATATTTTTATCAAATACAAAAATCACTAATCATATTTCAACTGCAAATGTAAAAATCTAATCTATAATACAAAATGTAAGTTCAACAAATGCACTAAATAAAAATTAAAAGAGTTTTGTATTATTTACAAAACTAATATATATTAGAAAAAAAAAAGAAGAAAATATTTTAGAATACATAAATTAATGCAAACTCAGTTAAGTAAAATTCAAAAACTATATAATTTCAAGCATAAAAATATTGGATCATCTTTGATTTTCTTTAGAGTTTGCATTTTTTTTTTTTTATCATTTTGAATCGTGGCTTAATATAAAGAAATGAAAACAGAAGGTCAACTAATCACGAGTGGCTCATGTACATCACTTCTATTAGTTTTCACAGTATCATGACAGTTTCTTTTTTTTTGAAAGTTCAAAGGGTATTATGTAGGATGTTAATTAAAATTCAGAAGGTAATTTGTATTTTCTAGAAAAAAAAAAAAAAAAAAAAAGGCAAAGCAAAAGAGAAGCTGAGAAACGATTAAGTGCATAAGGGAGAAAAGCCAAAAAAAAACCAACACGCAGAAGGGATGAAGGAGGAGGACACGGAAGCTCCGCTGGATTTTCGACGACGTAATCTATGCGCTCTTCTCTCCATGGGTAATTTGCCCTCTTTTCTTTCTCATTTGATTTTGATTCATGTGATTTGAATATTATACGAACTTTATTTTGATTTGTGCTTCTCTCTTTCACAAACACTCTCTATTTTGGTTTCTTACACGCAAAAATCGACCTTTAATTTTCAAGACAAACTGAGGCTATCTTGTTTCAAAGTTGATGGTTAAGGTTATCCAGGTTTTCGCCATCAAAATGTTTGAATTTATACATTTATTTTTCCTTTTCAAAGTTAAGCCCTCACTTCGCTTTTTGATATTGATTCTTTTCTTTGAATTTGTATTCCTTGAATGCAAGCTCGAGTAAGGAATGAATGTAAGCTCATGGTGTTGAATCCTCATAGAATCTAAACCTGATAGTCGGTTTCTGTTACAATATGATCGGCATATAGAAAGAAGATAAAAATTAAAACTTTTAATTCTTATTTGTAAATCTATGTTGGATATAATCGGGAGCACAAAATTATCTTAGATATCACAAGCCTAATAGGAAGCTAAAGCCTAGCAGAAACAGAAAAAGGATACGAAGAGAATGAGAAATGAAAAAATCTGAACACTCTTACCCTAGTGCAAATGTAGATCATGAAATGCTTCGAACTATAATAAGTTTTGTAGATTGGTGATCAAAATATAAATTTGTGCAAAACACCAAGTACAAAGACATTATCAAAATATATATAATAAGTATTTTGTAAAACTAACGGAGATATTTATAAGAAAGTCCAAAATTATTAACCTCTAATATAGGTGTATTAGTGGTTACAGTAACCTACATCTTATTCATGAAATTTTGCCCATATTCAAATAATAAATTCATTATTCATGATTATTACAACAAATTTCATTTATAACATTAAAGTATTGTAAAGAAATAATTTATAATTTATACTATTAATGCTTTTCCACCTATGTTAATTTTCTATTCAAATTTAATAATTTTGTTATATATTAGTTGTATATTGCTTAATTAGCCCTAAATTGACCCTAATTACACTTAGTAGTTACAATTTTCTCTTTTACTTAAATTTGAAATTGAAAAAAATTTACAAAAATTAAAGATACATCTTTTTTTTAATTTTAGATTAGCTAAAAGAGAAAATTAAAAATGATAGAATAAAATCAATGTCAAATTAGGATTAATTAAGGAATATATAACTAACAGGTGATAAAATTCATTAAATTTAAATAAAAAAATTAGTATAAATGAACAAAATATTAACATGCAAGTTATATTTTATCTCTTTATTTAAATTACAGATAGATAAATTAAAATTAAAAACATCCTTGAAGTGAATAAAATATATTTTTCCCTAATATTTATGTGTATTTTACAAGTCTTCGACTCATTCATGAGCCTTATTTCCCATGGCCATCTTTCTAACGAGTTTTGGCTTCTTTCTATTTCAAAAATAAAAAGACAAAATAATCCTCGACTGACTTCTTACTCTTCATTCAATCCTTAAACATAGCACGTGTTCAGATCTGCATAGTCCAGATCTTTCTTACAAACTGAAAATTCTCGGAGTGCTGGAGCTATACACCAGAAAATATCTACAGACTATAAAAGCAACAATACAGATGTCAAGAATGTTTCTTCAAGTTACAATCATTGATCCCTAAGCTCCAATAATCTTATACTGATAGATCGATTCGATACTGACAGAATTAACACAATGGAGTGAGCAGTGGTTTGCCCTGAAAGTGAGCCTCTAGGTTTCCAATCACAAGGTCTGCCATAGAGATGGAAGTTTCAACTGTATCAGTTCCAACATGAGGCAATAGGACAACATTGTCCAGACCAAATAGTTCTTCAGGCACATGAGGCTCGTCTTCAAACACATCCAATCCAGCACCCCCCAACCGGCCTTCACACAATGCAGATACCATCTCTGGTTCATCAACGAGCTTACCCCGTCCAATGTTGATTAGGTTACCTTTGGGACCTACAGCGTTAATGACATCTCGATTGATAATATGATGGGTTTCCTTTGTAAGAGCGCATGCGACAACCAGTATTTGGCAGTTGGATGCTAACTCAATAGCACTAGGGTAGTAAGTGTATTTAGATTCTGGTTCTTCAGTTCTAGAGTAGTAACATATTTCACAGTTGAAGGCTTCAGCTCTCTTGGCAATTGCTGTGCCAATCCTTCCCAACCCAATGATCCCAACCGTTTTACCAGAGAACTGCAAGGGGAAATGAATGACGTGAAAAGATGAAATTTTTGTTGAGAAAGGGATGGGGCAAGGGAGAAGTAGAAGGGAAAAGAAAAGATTACATGGCAGGGGTTTTAATAAGCAAAATCTGATGCATTAACATCTGAAGAATGAAGATTAGCATATCAAAAATATCACCAAAGTTCATATAAGTCCAATTTTTATGATAGATTTTCAGATAGTTACACAACTGTGCGGAAAGAGTAGCTATCAGTAACAACAAGCAGGGATAGCAATCACACAAAAGGAACATGACATAAAAAGTGGTATAGGATAACAGCGTCCATGACCAAAGACTTTGCCTAAAACATGTTAGAAGCATACTCTGTGGCTATGAGAAGCCACAGAATGCTTCATGTGTAGGCTACTCAACAATAACAGACAAATTTTAACCAATACTTGCCTTTCAGAAAGAAAAAATTCCTTTTTATGACTATTCAGACAGAAGTCTGCCAAAAGAATGACAATTAAAAGATCTACTCCTACACTGACTCAGCGGATGAAAACAGATGTTAAACAAATATAAACCATGCAATTAGAGGTGGGTAATGGAAACAGTGCTCAACTACTAAATTGAAAAAAAGAAAAAAAAAAAAAAAGCATATGGTGCTTAGACGTAATATAGACTGGTAAAGATTGCATAAACAATGACTTTTTGACCCAAGCCTATGTTTGGCAATTGCTCGAACGCATGGCATCCAGATACAATCATCAGTTAGTAAGTATAAAAAAAAAAAATACATGACTTTACTAGAGAATCAAACTAAAAAGTCACACCCAAAAGGTAGTAATTATTAAAATTAGTCATTAAGGCATCAATGATAGAAAAGGAGGAGGAGTCTTTTTTTGTTCAAAGCAACAATAGGGCAATAATCAGAGTGTTAAAATTCAACATTTCCACACACAAACCAAATGCTCTCCTTACCTTGGTGGTCAACTTGTAGTCACCATGCTTCCATTTTCCACTTCTCACGTAGCGATCACACTCACAGAGCCTCCTCAGTAGAGCCAAAATCAACCCAATGGCCAAGTCCGCAACTTCATCAGTCAACACATCAGGGGTATTCGTTACCGGAATCCCCTTCTCTTTACACTTAATCAAGTCAATCTTATCAACCCCAACACTGAAACTCGACACAATCTCAAGCTTCGGCAACACCTCAATCAATTCGGCATCGGCGCCGTTGCCGGCGTCGCCAACTATGGCGCGTATCGAATCTGCATTGTCACTTAGAAACTGGGTCTTGTGGGAGTAATTCCAAAGTCGAAAAAGATTGAATCGCTTATCGAGCTCTTGCTCAAGGTAAGGGAACATTGGTGCGAGCATGAGTACTCCAATTGATTCCATTCAAGGTTGGCTGATGCGTTTTGCAGATGTAGTTTTTGTGGTTAATTGGTTAGGGACTTGTGTAGTGACTAGCGAGAGAGCACACGGGTCATTTCATGTTATTCTGGCTAAATTGCTTTTCTCGAAACTCTTATTTATTTATTTATTTATATTAAAAACATGAAAGAAAATTTGAAAATTATAATCTCTCTCTCAAAAAAAAAAAAAACTTTACTATGAAAATATGTTACACAATTATGTAATTTTTAGGATAAACTACAATCACCTCCCAAAGTTTAGTGTAATTATATTAACACTCCTATTTTTTATAAATATACATTCATTTTACTGTTTATTTTTTTGAAGTTGGGATGGTACTATATGTTTAAAATAAAGAAAAAAAGAGTTGAATATATATAAAAAGAGATATTAACATATTGTTGATGATAAAATCCAATTAATAGGAAAAGTCCAATGAATCCCCAAACTGCTGCAAGGAGTGTGATAATGTAAGTAAAGAGTAGAAAAAAGGAAGAACAGTAAGAGTGCAAGGAAGAGATCAAAAGAGAGGAAGAAGGAGGAACACAAAGAGCTTTTTAACGTGATTCGACTAAAGTCAATGTGACCCTTACATCTACGGTAGTTTATATTTGCTTTTGTGTAGTTATTTCTCTATTCAGACTAGTAGAGCAACAATACAAATATTCTCTCACTATTTTGACAGAATTTCTCCATATATTTCTTCCTTCTCCTGCTATAGTAATTTCTCTTCCTATTTATAGAAGTGGCGAGGGGTTACAAGTATAATTTGATAAATTGTAAATCTATCTTATCCACCGTATTGGGCAATAAATGCTAAGCAAATCATTGTCTGACTGTTAGGGGCTGACCTGTTGATTGGGAATATATGCCTCTGGATGCTGACTGGACCTTAGAGTTCCGTACCTACGCTTGGATCGTTCATTTGGTGACCTGAGCTCACGCTAGGCGATTTGTTAGTTGTGTTAGTTAGTCCTGCTCTTGGGTTCAGTCACAATGAGCCTTCTGGAAGAGGGCTGAGGTAATGTGCTTCAACTGATGAGCTGGATCCCATCCTCAACGAGTTGGGGTTACAGGCTTGGCCTTGTCCTTCATCTCGAGCTTGTGACTAGCGAGTTGGTGTCTCTGTCGAGTGACCTCAATTTTTTGGATGGTCTGAGCCCTTTCTAGTTGAACTCGTCTCTAGTTGGGCCTTTACTAGCCCATTTTGCATTGCTCTAAAAGTACCCACAACACATATATTTCTAAAAATAAAAAGAATATAAGCATAATTATACTAAACCTTAAAAAAAATGAATATAATTTACTTTTATTAAGTTAAATTCTTATGTTTTGTTAGCTTTACCTTGGACAATAGAGAAATACTTCCTTCGAAGATAGATCCCTTGACTTTTTTGAAAAATATGGACTCAAATTTAAGAAATATATATATATATATATGCATTATTGTAATAACAAATCTCAGTTAAAAAATTATTTGTCTAAAATAAGATATTATATCATTTTTTTTATGTAAAAGTGAAAGAAATGGAAGAAATTCAAATTCTATTACCTTCATGTTGATAGTCGATTTTGGTAATTGGTCAACTAAGGGTTCTGAAATCCAAACTGCTGTATGCAATATGGAAATATTGAAAGATAATGAGAGCAAGAAGAAGAAGAGTAAGAATGAACACATAGGGTTTTATCGTGATTTGGCTAAAACCAATATGGCCCCTATGTCCACGGTGATTGTATTTGCTTTCTAAGATTATTTCTTTATTTAGTTCTTATAGAGTTACAACACTTATGATTCTATCTCTATTTTAGTAGGGTTTTTGCATGTATTTTTCTATATCTACATTATAATGGATTCTCCTCCTATTTATAAGAGGCGAAAATGTTACAAGTTGTAATTTATCATTGTAAAACTATGATTACATTTGTATTAAGCATTAAATGCTAGACGTCAAGTAATAAATATGGGACAAATTGTTGTAGGACTTTGGAGGCTGATTTACAAGTTGGTAAAGTATTCAAACTGTCTGTCAAACATTAGCTATTTCCAATTGCACTGGAGGGAGCTCGCTGCGGACTTGACCTACTGAAGGTTTCAAGCTTGCGTTGCACAATCTGTCATCTGGCTTCAATGAACTCATTCCATATTAGGCCACACCTTTGTCTTGATTTGGTCCATTGGGCCTTTGCTGGCTCAGACCATAAAATACTTATAACATTAGCCCCCCAACTCTCAATTCACTCTGAGAGCTGGGAGTTACTTCTCATAAGCAAGATCCTTCTATTGCAGCTTGTGGTGTCATTGAATTCTTCATCTACTGTGCCACCCAGTCAAAGTCTTTTGTTCATAACCTACCATATGGTCATGTCAAGTTTCAGTCTTTCATTTTATCTATACTTGGCCACATCTCTTTGCTGTGCATGTTTTACAACTGTTAGTGTAGTGGCCTTATTTTTCTCTCGGGCTGTCAGATTAAGGATAGTTGGATATTTTCTGGATTCTTTAGAAAGGCCAGATCAATCTATATAAGATGTGAAGGATTTCTCTTCTATCGTAAAACAGTCTGATGAGTCTCTCAGGTGGGTTCCTTAAATGTAGGATGGTGTGGATCTTTGGTGAAAATTTGAAAGGTATGCATAGTCTGCTATGAGAATTCCTCCCCGAGGATCTTGGGAAGTTTTGTTATAGGAAGCTTCTGTAGGTAATTCCTCTCTGAGGATCCCGGGAAGTTTTGTTACCTTCCTCCACCGTCTCTTCATGGTTAAGCTGAAAAGGAAACTCTTGACCTCTATTATTTGGTTTCCTTACACGGTGAGACAATCTGGTTGGTCTCTTCAAACGTCCAGGAGTTGCAGAGTCGAGGGATTAGCTCTTACCTTTGGAGGAAGATAGGAAAGAGGAGCTGGAACTGTCTAGTCTGTTCATAGGCTATGACTCCCAAAAGGATAGTTCCTTCTGCTTATTATGGTTATAGGCTTATTCTAATCTTTGTACTCTGAATCATTTTTTATAAACTCTCCTCGTTGAAAGAGGCTTTGTAATAAAAGTTACCCTTTTCTGAAAAACCAATGTGTATTTAATTTGTTGACTATTGTGGATGATAACACTTAAGCTTTTCTGTAAATTGACTTCTGTATATCATGCATTTTCGAATATAGAGCTACATGCCCAATTGGTGAAATTAATCCACTTCATTTGATAATAGACTTCAGCATCGAAATGATTTGCCTAGTGGTGAGCTTTCATTTCACGAGAGGATTGTGAGTAAATGATGACATGGGTCCGACAACGCTTGCATTGTACTTTGATCTGAGTGAGTTCACAGGTGATAAGATGTGTACGAGTTGAAAGTGGGCAATTAGGTGCGCATGCATTATCGCGAGGTGAGATGCATAGCAGACGATTAGGTGCGCATGCACTGGCATAAGGTCGCAAGGGGCAATTAGGTGCACCTGAGCTGATAATGGGTGATTAGGTACACATGCACTGGCATGAGGTTGCGAGGGGCGATTAGGTGTGCCCAAGCTGACAATAGACGATTAGGTGCGCATGCACTGTAGCGAGATAAGATGCGTAGTGGGTGATTAGGTGTGCACGCACTGGCATGAGGTCACGAGGGGCAATTAGATACACTTGAGCTAACAATGGGCAATTAGGTGCACATGCACTGTAGCAAGACAAGATGCACAGTGGGCGATTAGGTGCATACGCACTGGCATGAGGTCACGAGGGGCGATTAGGTGCACTCAAGCTGACAGTGGGCGATGATGTGTGCACGCACTGTAGCGAGATAAGATGCACAGTGGGTGATTAGGTACGCATGCACTGGCACAAGGTCGTGAAGGGCAATTAGGTGTGCTCGAACTGATAGTAGGTGATTAGGTGCCCATGCACTTTAGTGAGATGAGATACGCAGTGAACGATTAGGTGTGCACACACTGGCATGAGGTCGCGAGGGCCAATTAGGTGCTCCCGAGCTAACAGTGGGCAATTAGGTGTGCACGCACTGGCATGAGGTTGCGAGGGGTGATTAGGTGCACCTGAGGTGACCGTGGCCAATTATATGCACACGCACTATAAGGAGATGAGATGCACAGTGGGCAATTAGGTGCACATGCACTAGCATGAGGTCACGAGGGGCGATTAGGTGCACCCTAGCTGACAGTAGATGATTAGGTGCACATGCACTATAGCAAGATGAAAGGTCGCATGAGAGTTGTAAATTGCCATTCCACATGAGAGCTGTGGTTCATCAAGTCACAAGGGAGCTACGAGTTGCCAGTTCGTATGAAAGCTATGAATTATTAGGTCACAAGGGAGTTGCGAGTTACCAGTTCCTATGAAAGCTATGAATTATCAGGTCGCAAAGGAGCTGTGAGTTGCCATTTCGCATGAAAGCTGTGAACTTTTAGGTCATAAGGGAGCTGCAAGTTGCCAATTTGCATGAAAGATGTGAATTATTAGGTCGTAAGGGAGATGCAAGTTGCCAGTTCTCAAGATGGCCAGAATCGTGGTTCATCCAACACAACCTACAGTTTGACAAGTAGTTTAAGATTCTCGTTTCATACGTGACTCTTTGATTTTTACGGATAATGTAATGATTACTGTCTCCAATCGACGCGTTTGATTCAAATATTGACACACGCTAAGCCGTTGGATTGTGAGTTATTCGAAGAATTTCTAGATCCGATGGTTGGACCATGTGTAATAAAAGTTGAGAAACTCTCTTTTCCCCTTTCATTTGTCACCTGGAGTTTGCCATACCCAAACTTTTCTTTTCCACTTTCTCTATTGGTTTTGTGACCGTCCGCTACCATCTTCTGCTTTCAACCTTGTTCTAGTTTTCTGAGTCTACCAGACTAAGTTTTGGTAGTCGAGAAACGGTTTCGTTTGTGCTTCGGACTTCTCCTTCGCTTAATACAGTAAACTTCCTTTTCTGACTTGCTTGTTCTTATTTTTAAAACCATTACGAGTACATTTGTTATTGCTAAAAACTGGAAGACTGGTTGCATCTTCGTGTGTTTCCCTTTTAGTAGTATTTAATTTGTTTGTCGGTACATGTTAGGGTTTCTGGTAGTGGTGGAGTTTTCAATTGGTTTTCTAGGCCTCATTGGTCTAGTAGCCGAAATCTTTCTTGCATTTTTGAGTTTTGAGTCTAAATGGCTTGAGGTGGTAATGACCTTCTTCTTAAGACAAGTTGTTTAGGATTAAAGATCGATCTACATCTAGTGACCTAATCATTTCTTTTTTCTTCTTTTTGTGTAAATGTCTTTACCCAATAGATGCCCCTGCCACCTAATAGTCAGTCAAGAAACTAAGTTCAAGGACAGCGAGGAAACACTCTGTGTCGTTGGGGGTGTGACCTCCCGGAGCGGCGAGGTCGCTAGTTATTAGTTTGGATGGGTGCCCTAGGCCAATTTGATTGAGCCCTATCGCATCCAAGACTATACATTCTGTGGATTTGGATATAAAGGT
>JANHAO010013070.1:0-16036 GCA_026873985.1 Saraca asoca | reverse complement strand
ACTCTTCTAGAATATACTTGGGTCAACTTGGGCCTAGTAATCTCTGGGTTCTGACCCAATTGTTGGGTCATTTCCTGGTCCAATTTAGGGAACTGGATTTTCCCCTGCCCCAGACCCGGTTCTTCCAGACCCGGTTCTTGGGTCCGGTCCCTAACAGTATAGATGCTGTCTACGCAAGTTACGTAAACTAAGGTAATCACCTCATTAATATCAAAAAAAAGTAGGTAAGAGATTGTCATTAATGTACTTTCTCTTAGATACTACAATGAAATAACTGGCTTAGTCTACCAACTTGTATAGACACCATCTGTCTCTGCGGTGACTTTCACGAGTCACAATATATTGCTCTGTATTTGGTCTCGGAGGTGTAAAGGGAAGTTGTGGTTCAATGGGTCACAAGAAAGATCGAATATAGGATATTAATTGGCACTGTACCTATAATGATATATTGGCTATTATAAACATATTAATGTATCATATATCCTAAATTGGAGGGTCACGTACCCTTAAAAATGAGAGAATTGCTTAGGACATGATGTATCATAAAAATACTATTCTTACACCTTTTGCACATAAGGGTGTCTCCAGAGTGGTCCTATTTTTTTATACCACCCCTCTCACTCATGAAAGGGACCCGCACTTGCAACCCCTTGGACCACTATTAACTCTTATAAACACCACAGACAACTTGGAATTGGTAACACTACTGCCGCATTGACAATTGAAACCAGAAAAATAAAAACTAATCCCCATGTCCAGAAAAGAATATATATGGTCGACATTCATTCAAAAATGCATAATGGCCAAACCTCCTTGAAGTTGCATAACAGAATCAATGATAAAACAGCAAAAACGATAGAAAAAAAAAGCACAAAAATCAAAGCAATTGAATCTCAAAAGATTCAAAACGTAAATCCGCTGAGAAAGGAAAAACCTTATGAAATTCTTGGAGATCAAAGGTTGAGCTCCATATTGCAGAGTTAGGAGAATCGAGTACAGCCAAACCCTTGTATTCATCCCCTGAAAGCCTCCTGTGGTAGCTCTGGACTGAGTTGCGGCCATTTTTGGCCTCTCGAAAGACTATGGTTGACTATTTCTTCCTTGCAGTTTCGAATTTCTTGGCTATCCGATTTTAATCTGGTTCATTCCATGCAGCTGCAAGAGATGACTCCGCTTTATTTTACAAGTGGGAAACGAGGGTGCCTGAAAAATGACGGCGTTTCTTAGAGGCTGGTTGACCATCGAACCATCAATATACTGAAAGGGAGAAGCGTTTTTTCCAATTTAATTTTTATTTTTAACTTGATTTCGATTTAATTTTTTTCAAATTTTTTTATTCATTTGCTTCATATTCTATTTAATAAAATGATACTTTAGAAGTTTAAAATCTTATGCGATATTTGTGTGGATATTAAATATAATTTATGTAAAAAATTAAATATATATATATATATTAAAATAACATATATTAAATAATAAAAAATAAATTAAAGTGGTCATATATCTATTTTTGAATTAAAGTTATAAATTAAATTTACAATATGAAGGGTGTTATATAAGTATTAGAGAATACCAAATCAAATTTTAAACTATCATATCATTAATTTCATTATCAATATTAAAGATAAATGGGCAAATTGAATATATAAAGGACCAAATTAAGAATAAAAATTAAATAAAATTAAAATTAAAAAATTTGCATATATGATGAATTAAAATAGTGTTTTTGGTGCATGACATCGCTCATTTATAAAATTTAGGTGTTTTTTCCCCTTCTAAGATAGGCATTTTGGTGTTAATATGGTATTTAAAAGAAAATTGAGAAAATTATTTTGACTTTCCATAATGTATGATGAAATTATGCAAACCTCATATTTAATTTCAAAATTTACTCACATCTTTCTTAAAATATTAAAAAAATACTATATTTCAATCCAAATTCAAATTTTTCACTCAAATGGTAAGAAAAGATGATTATATATTTTAAATATATTAATATGAGATATTTTAAGTATTTTATGATAAAATATATATTTTAATTAAATTTAAATGATTAAAGTATAATTAATGAAAATTTAAATTTTTTATATAAGTATGATGCTTTTTTAGCAGATTAAACTTAATCAAAGCATGCTTTTATCACAAAATACTTAAAATATTCTATATCATTTGGTTTGAATCTATTATCATCTTTTATATTATTTTATTGATAAAAAATTTAAATTTAGATTTAAATGTAGTATTTGATATTTTTCAAGGGAGATTTATATAGATTTTAAAACTAAGTGAGAGATTAGTGTAATTTTATTAAATCTCATGAGAGGTGAAAGTAATTTTCTCAAGAAAAACCTTACATTTGCATCAAGACAAAGGTTATGATACTTGATTGGGAAAATTTGAATTGATAAGTATTCTTAAGAGAATTTGTACAAGTTTTGTGAAAAAAAAATTACATTTTTCATAATTTTTTCATTGAAAATCACAACTTTTGAATAAAAGTGAGAAAAATTTTAAATGATTTTTATGTAAATTTGAATGTAGGCACAACAACTTTTGTGTATTTATTATATATAAAATCCTTATAGACTTGCAATGTTTTTGTGAAGAATTACAAGATTATATATAAAAAAAACTTTTTTTTAATAAAATTTCATAAAAACTCACAACATTTTTAAATTTATATCGGAGCATTAGCCTAAAATGAGTATTTACATATAATTTTTGAAATATACCGTAGACATAAAAATATTGTTTTTATTATTTGCGCTAATATAAAATATATAGTTCAAAGTATTTTAATTTGCTTCCAAGAAACATGGGTTAAAACATGTAAATCGGGTTGGTCCATTTGCGATCAAGGATTTAATTCAATCCATTAAGTTAAGTACCTTCCCTTGAAATTTATAAATAGGTTGGAGGTTTCAAATGAGGGGGAGAAGACCTTTTACAATAAAAGAGAGAAAACTTTCTAAAGCTTCCAAAGAAGAGTTTTTAAGTCTACTTTTGCAAGCAAAGCAAAGAGATAATAACTCTCAAAAGCTTGCTACAAAAGAGTTTTTAAATTTTCAAGTCCCTCTAAGAAAAATAGATGACATTAAGCTTTTGTAAGCAAAGAGAAAAAAATTTAAAATGTTTCCTACAGAAGAGTGTTCAAATTTTCAATAGATAAGATACAAAGCTTAGGAAAGAGAGAAAACTCTCAAGTTCTTCAAGTCGAAGAGTCTTCAACTCTTAAAGAATGGAAAAAGATAGAAGACACAAAACTTCTATAGAATCTCAAGTGCTTCCATCATAAAAGTCTTCAGGTTTTCCAAGAAAAAGAGAAAATGGAGAAGTAAAAGGGTGCCTAAAAATGATTAGGGAAGTTCCCATAAATCACAACCTTTTAGGTTTTAATCTTTTAAATTTCAAGAAATCAAGTACAAAAGTTTTGTTTTTTAATAAATCAAGAAAAAAAGGTTTTCATAACTAAAAATGCTTCCAGGAGTTAAAAACTTAAGAGGTCCAAGAAGTTTTTAAGAGGATGACTCTATGTCTCCTAATAAATCAAAAAATTAAGCACAAAAGCTTCATTCTTTAACAAATTAAGAATAAAAGTTTTTATAACCAAAAGTGTTTCTAACAGCAAAAGACTTTAAAAAGTCAAGTGAAACCTTTAAAAAGAATGACTCAAAATCTCCCATTGAAGTAAGAGATTAAGTCTAAAAGCCTCTTTTTTAGCAAATCGAGAAGATAACACAAATTTAAGTTGAAAGAGGAGATCAAGGTTAAAGGCTTTCATTTTTAATCAAATGACAAGTTAATTAAAGGATTACAAAAGAGATAATTCCTACAAATTAAAGAATTAAATTGTAATTTATTTAATATATATTTTTTATAATTAAATAAATAAATTTTGCATATACATATATATATATATGTTCATCTTTTATTTTTATTTTTTAAAAAAAGATGAGAGCATGACAACAACTTTATTTATTATCTCTTCTTTAAGTATTACTATATAAGTATTTCATTGCTACAAAATGCTTGACTTAATTATAGATATTGTTTAAAGAGAAACCTACTGTTATAACTTTATCAAAGCATTGTTAATTTTAATGATTTTCCATTTCTTCCACGACCACAATTGACACCTTATTACGCTTGATTCATATGATTAAGTATTGATTCGGTTCTGTGCAATTAAGTTAATCACCTTGATGTAGATATGCATCTTAGGGCTTCTTTGCTATAACATTAGGAGAATTGATTATAAATATAATTGATTATTAATAATTAATTTTTAAATAATTGATTATATATAATTTATTTTTTGTTTGGTAACATCTTTTGGAAATTGATTATACATAATTTATTTTTGTTTGAATGATGCATAGAAAAAGTTTTTAGCATTAAATTATTGAAAATGACAATAAGAAAAGAGAAAAAAAATAAGATTTTATTGTTATTATTAGAGTATGAATAATGATGACAAAAGAAGAAAAAAGTGAAGATAATATAGGTATAAATATGAATATTTTTTTTTTAGATAATCACGATTAAAAAAAGCTACTCAAAGTAGGGTTTATTGTTTACAATTGATTATTAAAAGATTCTAATCGCTATATCAAACATCTCTAAAAAGTGTTATAATTAATTATTGGACCCATATTTGATTATTGAGAATTCTAATAGATATACCAAACAAGCACTTACACATGCAAAGTATATTTTTAAATAATGAAATCATATTTAATATACATGAAATCCATTCAAAGCAAATAAATACCAAATTCATAGTATAGACAAAATTAATAATTTTGTCTTTCAAGTTATAAGCCGTTGGCAAAATGGTTCATGAATTATAAAAATGGTCATAGTAATTCTTGAATAATACTTATTCTATTGTCCTTTAATTGTATTATTTAGGAATGAAATTATATATACATGGGGATGAAATTATAAAAATGGAGTATTATTTAAGGATTACTGTGACCATTTTTATAATTCATGGATCATTTTGTAAACACCATATAATTTCAGGGACAAAATTATTATTGTAAATTTTTTTATTGAAATGTTAGCAATATTAAGTTATAGTTTTAATCTTGATTTAATGTCTTGACTTAAATTCTTGGCCATGACTTGTCAAGGTCAGGCAGCTCTCTAACTAAAATCGTATGGTGCATGTTATTACTCTTGACTAACATGCTAGCCTTTCCATAAACTTGAACCACACTTGCATAGATATTTGGGGCGTTGAGGATTTTATAGCCCATGCAACCAAAATCCAATGCACAATATGCCTGCAAGCCAACAAAAACATTGTAGTCAAAGCATTAGCTCATATCGAGCCTCAAAGAACATGCCATATAAGAAGCCTCTAGTGTACATCGACAAGGGACTTTTAAAAATAGGGAGCAAGATAACTCCATTTTATTAATATATGGCTCATTACATAATTTTGAGTATGTAGGGGGAGTATCTCTAAGCTTCACACTCAATCCCTAGCCCGATCCATAGTACCCCACTGGTTACCGACTCGCTCTCCTTAAAGAGCATTCTAAACAAAATTCCTATCGATAAAAGTAGACATACTTTTTTCTAGTTAATAAAAGGAATTTTTGCCTAACTTCTAAGGGTTCTAATGTGCCATCTCATATGGCACGAAGATAAAAATGCAAGAATCACAACCACATACTTTCCTATTTGTACTGGACAAATGATTCATGCTAAAAAGATACAAATACCCACAAAACAGGAAAAATTCAAAAAAAAAAATCTACAAGTGCATTTGCTCCCAAATTCATGCCATATGATCTCCTTTTCATGTTTAATTTTTGTGCCAAGTTCATCTGAATCTAAGCACATCCACCTGCTAAATCTGGTTCACACTGCCAGCTTGTGACAATTGGCATGAATATCAATTACAGATTGATAATCGATAGCCTTTAACCTGTCACTACTATCTCTTTTATCCTTTTTTTTAACTCATAATCATATTAATACTTTCGAATCCCATTCACTTAATCTTGATTGGTTGGCTTAGAATTAATAAGCTTGTATAAAAAAAGGATGGACACATTGGAATGTAAACATATTCATATTATGTACAATGGTATTGCCCAACAAGCACATGCCCTTTTAAACATTAGTTCATCATTTTGCTACATGTTTCCAAAAGTTCTACATCAACTACTAATTAACTTAGAGGAAAACCCTATTCCACCCCTCATATCCCCTCAAGGGCGAGGCAACCAACAAGGTAGATTAACTTATGTCTCATTATGAAACCAAGCATAGGTTAAACTAACTAAGTCCTTGGGGGTATCCTATGGCCATTCAATGTGCAAATTTTTCAAAAGTTAGCAAAATATATATAGATGGATGGTTAAACCCTAAGGGTCAAACCACCCTATGGCTAACATTAAGAGTATGTTTGGGGGCTCTAGAGGCATGATTTCAACCTCATGCAATACCTCACAACCAGCTATATTTAAAATAACAATATAGTGGATCTTAATTTGATATACTCCTAGAGGACTCTCAATGGAGTGGTGAAAACATTGATGATGATATCCATTGGATCATTATTCATTCTTACATTTTTGGAGAAAGAATGACTACAATTTCTTGAGAATTTGAAAAATAGTCCATAATAGAGTGAGTTTGGAGCTTAGTAAGATAAATTTGTACCTAACTTATGAATCTCTCAATAATAGTAATGTATATGAAAATCATAGCCATATATTCATATTTTATATCACACCATATTAATCAAGTCATAAGTCATGGCCTTAAGTCGTCATCATCAATCATTATTTGTTAAGTCACTTTATATTTTATTCAATATTTCTCAAAATAATAATTCACATTAGAAACAAAATAAATAATATCAATCAAAATTCTCCCTGTTACTCATTTCCAGCCTTATCCTACACAAATCCAGCCTTATCCCTCCAAGTTTTGCTTTATCCCTTACATCATAATAGTATGTGTAGATTTAGGATCTAGTTTATTTTCCCTTATCTCATCTCATTAATCACATCTCATCATCATCGTTCATAGTCTCATATTTCATAAGGAAATTTTAAGCTTTCACATAGTATTATATCTTATCACACAACTTATAATCCATTACCATCACAAACACATACTTTTGTAACCTTATCAAGATAACTATTTAGATGGTTATCATAACATCAATGTATAGAAAATTAATAGATCGATTTTTATTAGCATATGAGTTACTCATTTAGGACTTTTTGACAATCATGTTGAGAAGTGGCTAGGAGCTATATGAAGTTAGATTAAGAACAATAAGAGTTTCCTTTTAGAGAAATGAGTTGAGTTGTAAGAGTATATAAAAATCTAGATGTGTGATTAAAATTGTGAGGATGATCACTATTGAACTACAAGTAGAATCATGATCAAAATCACAAGGGTTAAATAAGGAGGGTTTGATTCAACTCACAAAGATTTAGTATAAAAATAGAAGTCTACTCGCCAAAAATTGCAACCTTTTAAGAAGTCCAAAATAACTATGTGATCAGGATCGCTATTAGAATTGAAAAATACGATAACAAAGGTTGATTCGAATCACAAGAAACTAGTTATATTCCCAATTCAGATTGCAAGGCATAATGTAGCTTAGTTTCCACAAACATGATTGTGAATTCAATGTAAAATAGTGTGATTTGACTCGTGAGCTTTGGTTTTGCATAATAATAGTAGTCAAAATAGGGGAAAATTATCCAATTTGCACCAAATCATATAAGTTCAACATATCATTATTTGAGAAGCTTAAGCAAGCATAAATTTCAACCTTTTCAAACATGAAACCAAATTTACATCAACAAATGCAATCAAACTCAAACTTTACTATACAATTACAAATACCCATTTTCCTCAACTTATACTAACATTCAGTGGATCATAATCAAATATTCACATTTTAATTTATAAGAAAGGTAAGAATCACTCACCTTAGGGTTGTAAACAAGAAATCAAACTAATTTAACACAAGTCTTCAACACTCTTCATCAACAAGAAAGAAGAGTATATTAGCTTCTTAGGTTTTCAAAGTTTTCTCTCATCAACTCATCATATTCTATTAGATTGTAGTTTAATTCCATAGAAACAAACTAGAAATAAAAGATTTAATCTCTAAAAAATTAGAAAGTCATGTGGGTTTATGAGTTAAATAGTAAAATAAATAGTTACTTTTGGATTCAAAAATTTATAACTCAGATTATACTTAGTGAATCAATAAGATTTTGGTACCAAATTAAAAAGGAATAAGAAAGGAATTAGTAGTAAAAATATAAGAAATTAACACGAAGAATTGAATGGTCATTTAAAGAAAGAGAGATGTAAAGAGAAAGTGTAAGCTTGCTTGGTGAAGATAAAGTGTTACATGGAAGCAATTGGAAATGACTAGAAAAAGGGAAAAGAAATTAACACTTTAAAGGCAAAATGGAAAAATCTATGTCAATTTGGCCTTTGATTTTAAGTTGACCAAATTTTCATTTAAAAACTTTTCTTATTTTCTCAACTTTGAGTTCAGATTTGACATATGTACTGATCGCTAGCGGCCATGAAATTTTAACATAAATTAGCTAAATTAGTTATCTTTGTAACAGCTATAATTTTATGCAAACTGGGTGACCATAACCCTAGTTTTAAACTTTCTAAAGTTTTTCAAAAATTAAGTCTTGATAACATGAATTTTTTTTCTATAAGCATTCAAAGTAGAAAATTTATTCTTATAAAATTTTTTAAAATTCATATAATTTATTCCTACTATATTTGGGTACTTTGTAAATCAAAATTTACTATTTCAAAACTCCTAAAATTTCCCAATTCACCATTTTTATGTTTTTTCGAAAAGTCATTTTATTACTGAAATTAATTTTAGAAAACTCAGGGTATTACAATTCTCCCCTTCAAAGAATTCATTCTTGAATTCTAAACAATGATGGCAAATCAATAATAAAATGAAACAACAACGATAAATAACATCCTATACTAAATGATTTTGCATGTGAACTTATCGAATAATTTGGGGTACTTTTCTTGTACATCAAATTCCAATTCCTATATAGCTTCTCGTTCATTATGTTGTACCTATAACACCTTAACCATAGAAACTTTTCTTGATCTTAGCTTCTGAACTTGTCAATCAAGAATAGTCATAGGTTGCTCTCTATAGGTTAGCTTGGTGTCTAATTGAAGCTATTGCGCTTTGATTATATGAGATTCATTAAAAACATATTTCTTCAGTATGAAAACATAGAATGTCATGCGGATTCTTTGCATTTTGACTAGTAATTCTAATTGATACACCACTGCTCTTATATGCTTGATAATTTGAAATGGTCCAATATATCATAGCATCACTTTTACCTTTTTATCGAAACGTATGACTCCTTTCATAGGAGAAACCTTAAGCAACACTCAATAGTTAATCTTGAATTCTAATTCCCTTATTCTCTTATTCGAATATGATTTATGTCAGTCTTGAGCTGCCTTTGTTCAATCATAAATCAGTTGCACCTTTTCAACAATATTTGCTACAAGATCTGGTTCTAACAATTTTATGTCTCCTGTTCAAACCAACCTATCGAAGATCTATATCTCCTTCCATACAGCACCTCAAATGATGCCATTTGAATGCTAGATTGATAATTGTTATTGTAGGCAAATTCAATAAGTGGTAAATACTTTTCCTAACTCCTTTCAAATTCCATCACTCATACCCAAAGCATGTCTTCCAAAATCTAGATCATTCGCTCTGATTGACCATTTGTTTGTGGGTGAAAAATCATACTAAATTGCAATTGAGTACCCAATGCTTGTTGAAATCATTTCCAAAAGTGAGAAGTGTTGACGACAAAATCCAGTCAATAGGTATGAGTCTAATGTCACTTCAAATTGCAAGTTGAAGACATGAGCTAATAGAAAAGAAAAAGGAAAAAAGGAAGAAGAATAGCAAACACCATAAGCTTTTATCATGGTTCAGCTAAAGCCAATCAGCTCCTACGTCCACAGTGGATTATATTAACTTTGTGTGATAGTTTTTTCTCTGTAACTAAATGGAGATATAGTACAATGTTGCTATTTTGGTTGAGTGTCTGCATGTAGTTTTTTCCTATATCTTTTATAGTGATTTTCCCCTTATTTATAGAAGAGGAGAGGATTACAAGTGTAATTTGGCAAATAACAAAATGATTATCTTTGTCGTATCAGGCAATAAATGCTGGGCATCGGATAATAAATACTGGGTAAATCATTGACGGGCTGTTGGGGGCTAATATGTTAGTTTTAGAGGCTGAGTTATCGGTTGAGAGTGGGTGCCCTTAGTTGGTGACTAAGCTTTTATACTCATGCTTAGCTCGCTGTCTTAGTGACCTGGACTCACATCGGGTAGTCTACTGACCAGAGGGATCGATCTTATCACTGGACTCATCTGGAATGAATCTGTTGAAGGATGGTCTAGGCGTTGTGCTCTGCTCAGCAAGCTGGTGCCTTTCCTAGTGAGCTGGGTTCTCACTTTGGCCTCGACCTGTGCTTTAAGTTCACAGTTAGCAAGTTGATTCCCTTGCTAAGTGACCTTAATCGGCAAATGATTTGGGCCCCCTTTTAGTTGGGCTCAACTTCTTATTGGGCCTTGGCTAATCCATAATGCATTGTCCAGAAAATACCCATAACATCAAGCCCCCCAACTCTCAATTTGCTTTACAGACTGGGAGTTGTAGTTTGCTAATAGAGTCCTTGCTCATGGTCTGTAGCATTGTCAAGTCTTTCACCTATAGTTTGCTGTTTAGTCAAATGTCTTTGCTCATAGCTTGCCGTGTTGTCATTTCAGCTTTCAGTCTTTCATTTCATCTGCATTAAGCCATGCTTCCCATCGTGGGTGCTCTCCAGCTATTAGTGTGACAATCTTGCTTTGTTATGGATAATTTGATTTGTCATAATTGGATACCCTTCGGACTCTTCGGTGAAGTCAGACTCATCTATATAAGATGTGGGAAGTCCTCTTCCCTTTTTCACAAAATAACCAGATGGGCATACTGAGTGATTCCTTCATACTTCTGAAGTTTTTGCTCTTTTGTCCTTTAGTAAGTTAATTGCTTGATTTTCAACTATAGCCAGGAGTTGCAAGGCAGAGAGAGGAGCTTCTGGCTTTGGAGGAGGCTTGGGTAGAGGAACTGAAATTGTTTGGTTTGGTTGCTGGCCTTGTGACTTGTCGTGGCTCAGTCTTTTCAACCAGGTTCTCTTGTTTACTTGTCTGATGGTGCTAGGTGTCTCTAGGCCTCCAAGCAGCTTAATGAAGCTGAAAGATGCTTTCCTTGCTCAAGAGGACTAGGGAAAACTTATGTAGCCTCTCTGCTTGCCTCTAATGTTGTTTCTCCTATTTCAAGCATCTTAAGGGGGTGCTCAATTTGGATAAGCTATCAGCTTGAGCGAAGGAGGAGTTGGAACTGTTCCTCCTGCTTGCTAGCATTTGGCTTTTCTTTAGTCAATTGTAGGCTTGTTTTTTTCAAATTCTTGATCATTTATGTAATTTTACCTCATTGAAAGAGGTTTTGTAATGAAACATTGTCCTTTATTGTTCTTGTCGATTATGCCACCATAGTGATTTAGTAAGCTGCAGCTGGCAACGTTAGTCCCTACAAATCATAACTCAATAGTTGTTAAAGTGAGTGCCCCGTTAAGCTAATCAGCCTTGAACAATATTAATTGAACTAATGTGAAGGGACTCCAGTCAATAAACTATGACTTAAAAGGATATATGCCATATTGAGTGACCAATTGGTCGTATTAGTTCATTTCGATTAGTAATGAAACTGAG
Source organism: Saraca asoca (assembly GCA_026873985.1). Taxonomy (NCBI): domain Eukaryota; kingdom Viridiplantae; phylum Streptophyta; class Magnoliopsida; order Fabales; family Fabaceae; genus Saraca; species Saraca asoca. Next base: position 4,200 of record JANHAO010013070.1, on the reverse strand, counting down.
CACCTGAGTGCTTGAGTACCTTTGCTGGTGTAAGATGAGATGTCCACATAGGTAGCATAGATGCATCTTAGCTCGTGCAAGAGTTTAGTGCTAAAGCACTTCTTGGATGTGAGGTCTTGATAGGCTATATGAGAGCACCTTGATCCACACAAGAGTTTAGTGCTGATAGCACTTCTTGTATGTGGCTTCTGTATTGTCCACACAAGAGTTTGGTACTCAAGGCACTTCTTAGATGCAACCCGGGCAAGAGTTTAGTACGTGGCTAGTACTTCTTATATGTGGGGTCTTGAAATTATCCGCGCAAGAGTTTGGTACTTGAGGCACTTTTTGGACATGGGGTTTTGGAGTTGTAAGAGTTTGGTGCTCAAGGCAGTTCTTGGATGTGACTTACACCAAAGTTTGGTATGTGGCTAGCATTTCTTGGATGCAAGCTTTTGGAGTTGCCCGCGCAAGAGTTTAGTGCTCGAGGCACTTCTTGGATGTAGCTCACACAAGAGTTTAGGGTGTGGCTAGCACTTCTTGGACGTGAGGTTTTGGAGTTATCCACACAAGAGTTTGATGCTTGAGGCACTTCTTGGATGTGGCTCGCATAAGAGTTTGGTACGTGGCTAGCACTTCTTGGACGTGGGGTTTTAGAGTTATCCATGCAAGAGTTTAGTACTTGAGGCATTTTTTTAGATGCGACCAGCATAAGAGTTTGGAGGGTGGCTAGCACTTCTTGGATGCGACATTTTGGAATTGTCCGTGTAAGAGTTTGGTGCTCGAGGCACTTCTTAGATGCGACTTGTGTAAGAATTTGGTGTGTAAAGTACTTCTTGGACATGAGGTTTTGGAATTGGGAGTCATGACCCACCACTCGCGATCTATAATTCCATGGGTCATTTGGCACACTTCTGCTTGCTCTATAGATGACTCTTTGATTTCTCATAGCTAGGCTATCATGATTACTCCTACCTTCAATAGCGTGTGTGCTGCTTTGTCAGCTAACTACTGGCACTTGCTGAACTGTCATATCATGGGTAGCTGATGGCTTCCCAGATCCAAGGGTGATATCACATGCCTCATAAGCTGAAGGGGCTTTTCTCTTCCCCTCACTTGTCATTTGAAACTTGAAGCTCTCGAACTCTTCCTGCTTGTTTTCTCTACTAGTTATTGTAATCATTCTCTGTCATCTGCTGCCACTGATGTCATTTTGAATCCTTGGTTGCTGCTTGGGTCTCGTTCATTAGAAAGCATCTTCACGCACAACTTCAGACCTTCTATTTCAGTTAGTCACGGTGAGTCTTTCTTTATTTTACAATTTCTAGATTTCTTTGTTTTGTAGTATCTGTGAAGTTTATCTACCATTGTTTGAGCAATAAGAGTGCTGGTTGAGGTTGACTACCTATGCATATTCTTTTCTGTTCAGTTTTATTTATTCAATTGATTCTACTGGCAGACTCTAGGGTGTTTGATTATCATTTCGAGTTTTACATTTATTACTCAAATTTTGTGGTCTGATCATTGTTCTTTTTGTTAGTTAGGGTCCGAGTTGTAGATGGGTGATTCGGGTTGTGCATGGCCTACTGCATAGGAAGCTATTAGCCCTAGCTTTTGATAGGGTTTGCTTGTAGTGACCTGACTGATCTTTTTCCTTTGTGTAGATGGGCACAGGTCATGGATGCCGTCATCTCCAAATTAGGAATGATGATGATAGACCTGGCTCCCCAACCCAAAACCTAGAGCTAGCACAACATCTTGGTGAAGCAATCGCAAGAAGTGGCGAGGTTACTAGGGATTTTATCACTAGTCCTAGCCCCATTGGGGTTCAAGAGGTTATTGTAGGTCTGTGACCTGATAGTCACATGTTTAGTCTACACATTTCATCTGTCCATTTTCATGAGCTTTAAACCGTAGTCTGTTCATATTAGCTCCCCAGGGGATGCAGCCTTATGATACCTTCTTCAAATGACTATGCCCCCTATCCATCTTGGAGGTTCATCATAGTTAGTTTCCCACACCTTATTGCAGGACTTAAGTTTCTAATACACCTTTTTATTGTCAACTTTCTAAACAAAGTGAGACTTAGCTCACTCCAAATTCTTATACCCAGCTCATCTCTCTGGCACTAATTTACTTGGGCAATGATCTTCTACCGCCATCGACTGAGGTTCTGTGTTACTTGTATAACCTTAGGTGTGCGAGCATGTCAGATGGGCTCTATTACCTCATGCTTGGCCAATGGTGCATAAGAAGATCTTGCCAGAAGGGGACGCTAAAGGGAAATCTAATATAGGGCATTATAAAACTCGTTGGTTTTACATCTTGTGCCCCTCCCTACGCTATCTCTAAAATTTTAGATTTATCCTTACCCCTGGTAAGCGAACTAAAGATATGCAAGTTTAATGATTTGTTTGTATTTACTTCTAATTCTAACTTTTCTCTCATTTCACAGATGGGACCGGCCAGAAGCCAACTCTATGAGCTAAGGAGTTAGGAGTCTTGGATTGGTTTGCTGTCTTGAACGATCTTGAAAATGACTTTCTTTTCAACAAGGACCTTATTTGCTTTCACAAGCTTGCTCTGGCCAAAGGCATCGAGCTCATTAGGGAGATTGGAATTCATTGAATGATAGAGGTAAGGCCTACTAACTTTGAGGATTACGATAAGATAATAGAGCTCATCCTTAAGATGCCACCATCCGATGACAAGGAGATCTCTTCGGTTCCCAATGTGATCATAGTGCCCATTATTGAAAGCTAACCCTTGGCTTCGATGATAGCTCCTTTGCAAGGGCCAATTCCTGCCTCTCAATCTGAGGTGGTAGGCGTAATTAAGGTTGCCACCCCTCTCGAGCTTTCTGCTAAAAGATGAAGGGTAGACAAAGGGAAAAAGAAGGTTACTCCTCGTAAGTGAGCTACGCCAAAGGCTAAGGTCGTGAAGCCACCTGCTGAACCTATCTCCAAGATGAAGGAGTACGCTGAGGTTCTTGTTAATAACATTGATACAATTTTGGGAACTCGTAACTAGATTCAGGTGCTGGAGTCTAAGGAGTTCTCCCTTGAGAGATTGGTAGGCTATATAGCTAATCATGGCTTAGTGGTAAGTGAGGTTTTTTTATTCTGGTTCTCCTACTTACTTCGTAATCTAACTTGGCTTTAACTTTTTAGAATCTGCTAACAATGATGAAGATGGATGAGGCTCTTCAAGCCCATGATAAGGAGAAGGAAAGCCTCGAGGGTAAGCTAGCTGTTGCCTTTGCTGAGGTGCTAGATTTGAAGAAGAAGGTCAAGAATGCTAAGGCTACCTTGTCTAATGCAGAAGTGGATCATGAGGCCTCCATGGTGAATCTTAGCCTAACAACTAATGATCTGGCCAAGGCAACGATTGGCCTAGACTTATCCATCCATCAAGCTGAGCAAGCAGTGAAATTGGCTGAGGCCGCAAAACAGTGGGCTAGGTCTGTGAAATAGCGAACCAACGTAGCGGAGTAGCGAGCCGAGGTTGTTGAAAAGGAGTTGAAGGCGGTTAAGAAGGAGGTTAATCTCGTAAAGGAGGAGGTCGCTAAAGTCAAGGCAAAGGCTACCTCATTAATAAAGAAGGTAGAAACGAAGACTTGCATCACCTTCTTTTACACTCTATGGGAGCGACACTCGAAATTGGATTTCTCCTTTTTTGGCCAGCAAGCTCTCGAGGCTGTTGAATGCTACAAGAGGAGGGTTGCGAGGGCTAGCTTTTCTAAGAAGGGAGTGAACTCTGGTGTTGAAGTTTCTCCTATTGGAGGCATTGCCCAAAGGGAGGGTGACTCTGAGGTTGCTAAAGCTATTGGTGCTTCAGTGATGAATGTCCCTGATACTCCTCTTCTTGGTCCTTAGCCTCAAGAGGATCTGACTTTTGATGCTCTAGCTTCTTAGGCTATAAACCTTGTAATTTTGTATTTTTTTTGGACTTTGTAATGTAATTCTTAAGCTTTATATGAATTTATCCCATTAAAGGATTAAACAAATTGCTATTCGCTTCTTCTTCAATTTTCAAGCTTGAATACGTGAGATTTGACAAATTTTGATGCGAGGATGAAAATTCAGTGAACCGCTTTAACTGACACTTCTTTCATAATACATCATTTCTCGTACAGAACTTTATTGAGACTTTTATTCTATATACATAAAAATTCAAAGAATTACATGAGTGTTTACACTTACTAATTTTTTACAAATATTG
>JANHAO010013069.1:0-16063 GCA_026873985.1 Saraca asoca | reverse complement strand
CACAAGAATTCATCATTTGATTACAATTCAGGAAACAAACAAACAAAGATTGTATACTGTATCTCCAATGAGATAAGGGCAAGATTTGATTTAAATTCTGCTTTATAATTTGTCTACCACTATTCTAAATTGCTATACTTCCTTATTTGGGACCTGACAAGAGCAAACATTAATTGTCAAACTCATTCATACCCAGCCCACCTACCCAGAAAGAGAATAAAATCGAAATTCTTGAGGTAGTGTAGTAAGGGGCATGAGATGTAAAAGTAGCATGACTTATAAGGCCCTACATTGGATCTCCCTTTCATATCCCCCTAGCTGAGAGGTAGTAGTGCTTGTCCTGCGAGTTCATGCACCTCAGATTATACAAATAGCACAGGGTTTCCGGTGATGGTGGAGGAAAGCCATTGCCTATATGGATAAAGGCTAACGAGATGAGCGAGGGATATGAATTTAGCATAAATTGGAATGGATTGAGCTTTATTTTGTTCAAAAAGTCTATGGTAAAATTTTGCATGGGCAATCTTAATCCTGCGGTGAGATATGGGATATTGATAGCTACAAACCCCCAAGGAGGATGAGGGGCATAGTCATTTGGAGTGGGGACCATAACACTGCACCCCTTGGGGATTTGGCATGACTGAATGATGGTTTGGACATTGCAAAGATGCACAGTTGAAGAATGTAACTTGAACACATGACGATCAAGGCATTGGCCAATAGCAGTCCCTCAACCTTCAGTGCATCCCAAATGCGTACCTAGGTTTGTAGCGACCTCCCTCCCACTCGAGGTCACTTTGTCAGCACATCGAGTGATCCCTGTGCTTTGAGATGAGTTTGATTTGTCATCCCCATCCCTAATTATATGGTGGCAGCGTGCATAACCTACTACCATCTACATAAAGAAAAGAAGCTAGTTAGGTCGCTAAAAGTAAACTGTGTCAAAGACTAAGACTAAAACCCCCTATTTCGTAGGTCATGCACACCCTATGTCACCATAATGACAACCCAAACTTTGGCGAATAGAAGAAACACTCTGGCCGAACCGCAGAATCTCAAAAGACTAAAACCAATGACCAGAATCCTAAAGTTTACTGACAGCCTAACTCTTCTGATCAGAACAAAACTAAGTGTCTAAATCATCTCAACCTATCAACCTAATCATCCCCTAATTAGCCACAATCAAGTCCCTTATCTCCATCGAAGGAAGAAAACATAGAAAATACAGAGTTAGAGGGAACATACCATGGTTTATGGGGATGAAAAGCTCAAAAGGCTTGGGAAATAGTTTAAAGAATGGGTGGAAACTAGCGGAGACTGGTGGTGAAGAAGTTGTCACAGCAAATCAAAGAAACAGATAAGTAGAAAACACTCGGAGTCTAAAAGCTTTCAAATGGTAAATTGAGAGGGAAAAGGAAGGCACTCTCGGTCTATAAAGGGAGCACAACCCCACCATTGGATCAAAAGGGCTATCAGTTACCCATGATCCAATGGTTTAGCAGAGACAGTGGCCACATCATGATGACATGGCATGCACATATCAAAACCAGGAGAAATAATTACCAGCTATCATTGGGAAATGAAAAGCTACGTATGTGAGATGAACGGGAGTACCAAATGGCTCATTGGGATTGCATTTCATGCAACACTGGACCACGATGATAACTCCATATCTTGCCTCCAAGTAATGCTAGCCATGCACTAAATGCTTGTGTAAGCCGCGTCCAAGCAGTGTTCCATGCACTAAATGCTTGCGCGGGCAAACTCAAGACCTCGTGTCCAAAGCAGTGCTAGCCACACACTAAAAGCTTGCATGGGCAAACTCAAGACCTCGCGTCTAAGCAGTGCTAGCCATACACTAAATTCTTGCATGAGCCACGTTCAAGTAGTGCTCCATGCACTAAATGCTTGGGTGGGCAAACTCAAGACCTCATGTCTAAGCAATGCTAGCCACGTACTAAATGCTTACACAAGCCGTGTCCAAGCAGTGCTCCATGCACTAAATGCATGCGTGGGCAAACTCAAAACTTCGTGTCCAAGTAGTGCTAGCCACACACTAAATGCTTATATGAGCTGCATCCAAGTAGTGCTTCATGCACAAAATGCTTATGCGGGCAAACTTAAGACCTAACGTCCAAGTATTTTTAGCCATACACAAAATTCTTATGTGCGTTGACATGAACGATTACCTATACAGCACACATACTTGGAATTGAAACTTATTGATTAAAGCTGATTAGCTTAAATTTCTTATAACAAGGGTTAATTTTCCCATTAAACACTTTACACAATGATTGTTGAATTTTGACTTTACAAGGGTAAATCGCATTACCAATGATAACCAATTAAAATTGTCCATGCAATGGACTTGGAAAAACAAAAGAGCATAAACATTTTACTCAAAGCTTCATTGAAAGACCTCCTTTAGTGAGGCAGATTTACATCAGAAGAATTGATATACAAGAATATAGCAAAAGCCTAAAGCTAATACTTTTACAAGGGAAAGGAAAGCCAGTTTCTAGGAAGAAAACTCCCATTAGATTAAACGTGAATGGACACAACTGCTCTTGCTTATAGCTTTTCTCGGCCAATGGTTCCTTTCATGACTCAAACCCAAAGCAATTCAAAAAGGAGCCAAGAACTAGGTTAGCAAGGCTAAACTTCACAGAAAGATCATGAAGAAATAATTCAAGATCTATATAAGACTTCCCAGAAGCTAAAGAGAGAAGCTCTACAAGGAAGCCACATGAAACAAACTATCCATGTCTCCAAAACCTCTGCAATAGACTATCCACATCCCAAAGAGCTTCTTCGGAAGCCGAACCATTAAGGGAATGAAAGGCTTAACTAAAGCATCCATTAGGCAACCTCATAAGGATAAAAGAAGAGCTTCACAAGCCTTTATAAACCCACTTGGGTTCATCTAATAACCCAAGGAGCATTTGGCTGTTCCAGATCGAATGGCCCAGAAATAACAAGACTACCATGTTAATGGTTGAAATATTGCACAGTGAAAGATATAGCCTAAGGCATAGGAAATGAAAGCCTAAAAGGTAGAAAAGACAATACGACAGTTTAAGCATGAAGACTTAGCCATCCTACAAACTGCAGATAAAGACTTTAACTACTAGTTGCAACCTTCAGCCAGCAAAACGAGCTGAGAGTTAAGGGGCTTATGTTATGAGCATTTTTTGGAAGCATATCTTAGGCCAGCTAAAGTCCAATAGGAGGCACAACTAGCCAAATAGAGGCCCGAATTGGAGCTTGAGGTCACTAAGCAAGGAACCTAGATTGTCGATCACAAGCCGAAAACATCTCACAATGTCACAAGCAAAGAGCGCAGCTCACTAAGAAGGCTTTCAACCCCTTAGCGAAAAGCCTACTACCCTCAAAGAGAATAACTAGGCAAGGATAGTGAAGTCAGCTAGAGCCACCAACTCACTCAACTTTCATCTCACCCACCAGAAACGGATACTTGTACAGAGCTTAGTCAGCAATCTAAGGCATACGTCTACACTTGATAGCTCAGCCTCCAAACCTACCATCAGCTTCTCAGAAGTCCAACAATGATTTGCCCAATATTAATTAGTCGATGCTGAGCATTAAATGCATGGCGCGGTAGGGATAATCAATTTGTTTTTTATGAAATTACACTTGTAACCCTCCCCCTTTCTATAAATAGGAAGGGGAAGTCACTATAAAGGAGAGAGGAAGTTGGCATATATAGAAACTCTATCAGACCATATAGAGAGTATTGTACATTGAGAGAAAACATCATCATTGTATCCAAACTCTGTAAAACAATCTTCTTAGTGGATAATCAAAGAGCAACGTAGACGTAGGGGCCAACTTGGCTTTAACCGAACCACGATAAACTCCTGATATTGCTATTTCTTCTTCTCTTCTATCATCTCCCTTTTTGTATTTTCTGTCATACTCTACTTGCAGTCAGGGGAAACATCAAACTCAAACCAGTTGACTGGATTTTTGTGTCAACTCTTGCATTCTTCACAAGTTAACTCGCGGTTCAAAATTTGCCCTATGCAATTTGACTCACAAGTCAATTAGTTGGAGTAAATTTTGTAATAATAGTCACTTATTACTTTCTCACTATAATAACTTGAGCTCTCATTTCCTCAATACAAATCCTAAATTGCTAGAGGCATATACTATTTATTTCTTCTAAGCTTTTACTTTATTACAACTTCTTGAGATGGATTTAAGTGAATTTTTTCCTTTAGAGTTTCAATTTGTATTTTCAACTTTTGAGTTCTTGTTGTTCTTTTTCATTCATCTCAAAATTTCTTAGTAAATTTTAGGGCTAGTAAACCCTATATTAGAAAAAGTGTGATATCTCTTGTATTGTTGGCTTTAGTAAGGTATCTCAAAGCGGTTTTAATTGTTAGGGCACAAGATTATTGTAGAAGCTTCTGCTTGTGCCAGATTCAAAAAATACATTTTATTTTTTTAGCTTAATATTATTAGTACATTAATTTTAAAACCCTATGCTATACTTCACCTAAATTTATGTGAGCTAATAATATAACGTCAAAATAATACAACTTATTTTATTTTGTCCACAATTATAATATTTTTTAAAAAATTTTCACCTAGGTAGAAGACATAAAACAATCTATCCAACTTGACAAGAACTAAAGCATAGCTTCACAAATATGACACATTTCAAGATAGTATTTGGTCATATTGCACAATACCTTTAATTAAATTTAGAGGTGTGAAAATGGGATGAATTTAATGGATTGATGATATAATTATGATTGGTTTGAAATTGGGATTGAAATAAAAAAAAGAATAATGACTTGATCTAATGATTGGCCTAAAATAATTTAATTTGATAGGAACATGAGGTAGTAAGTATTAGCTTGTCAGGTTAATAAGTTAGCCTATTAGTCTGATAAAGATCATGTGACTTACACATAACAAAAATTTCACTAAATCACCCTTTAATTTTCCACCATTATTTGTTTTTCTGATTAGGATTTTATTTGTAGATGTTTGGGCCAAATGACTATATAAGTTGCAAGTTTGATTTGTAGACTAGGATTTTATTTGTAGAAACTCATAGAAAATGACTATGAGATCTAAAGCAACTCTGACCACAATGAGAGATAGGCGAGCACATTGCAATTATTAATAAAATGAGAATTCACAATCTATTCACATTTATTTATGGTTTCTCTAGAAAATTGCATAGTAGTAAAAAAATAGTATCTTGACCATAGATAGGATATTCTTAGTGATGCATCAATGTTGTCAATAGGCAACATAAGTTATATAATGATTTGATCAAGAAGAAAAATTCGTTACATAGAAATAACATTGTCAAATTTATGGTTAAAAACAAAACCATATAATGTATAGTTATTTATCCAAAAGTATAAAAAGTTTGATTAAATCACTTCTCTATATGACAATACTAATTAGAAAGCAACATCACCCATTGCATGATGCCATGTTGGGAGAAATTAGTAACCTGTCTATTAGGAGAAGGAATTCTAGTTGTTGGTGATCATGAAGCCAAAACTCAACATCTGATAACATGCTTTTGCAACTAGAGACCTAACTCAAAACATATCAATAGCAGAATTTGTTGCACTAATCTCTCGACCAAGATCTAGATATTGGCATCTTGAATGGTTATCTTCAATAATATATTAAATAAAGTAATTGATCACTAACATTACAATATAATAAATTAGATATTTAGAAAAGTTCTAAAAAATGAAAATGGAAAGGCTACCTAAAAGGGATAGAAAAATAACTTAGATTAATAATACAAATGAACTTTTGTATTAAAGAATAATAACATAACTTATATAAAAGAGAAATTGTTTCAATATGATATTTTTAATAGAAAATAATAAAAAGATATAAATTTATAGGTAATAATAATAAAATATAATTATATTTTATAACAAAAATAATGATGATCATGATAATAATATCTATTAGTAACATTTGATTTCAATTAATTAGTAATATAAAATCAATATTTAAAATATAATGTATTGTTTAACTCACTTGGATAGCTTGGTAAATGTTGGACTTGGGATTAAGATTGTGACTGGTATTATAGCAATCCAACCTAACCCTTACCTTGTGAAAAAGTAACATAATCTAATACTGATCTGATATATAATTTTGGTCCATTAGATTGACTCTATAGGATTGGATTAACTCATTTTCATAAATTTAACATTTATTAGTAAAGTAGAGAGATATATGTTTTTCGTCTAGATCAATAAGGTTGGATAGAATGTATTTATGTACAAATAAACCTCTAAAAACTTATTGAAATAAACTTGACATATTTAGAAAGTAAATAAATATGAGAAAATTTATTTTATTATACATTGAAAATGAAGAGATTTGAATTTAAAACTTCTAGCATATTACCAAATTTTCTCACCACTAAAACCATATCCAATGTCTTTTCAGAAAAGATAATATTGAATAAATTTGATGTATTTAGAAAATAATTAGAAAAAAATCATAATAATGTTGAAAATAATTGAAACAATCAAATTATTCATTTAACCATATCCCATAGCATATATATATGTCTGTGTATGTGTAAAATAATAAATCTGTAATTAAACACATATTTGGTGATAATTGGATATTTATATCTATCATCCATGATATTTATCTATGATCCCTGTGAAAAAGAAGAATATAACTCTCACTCTCTAATATGTCACAAATTGCCATGATTTGAATGGAACAACCATAAGAACATATAGGATGAGACTTAGGACCTCTCTTTGGTGGGACAAACTAGGTCAACAGCCTATCATAGATGATGTAGGAACAAAAGCCCACAAAACAAATATTCACATAGGTCTAAGTATCATTATAAAACCCAACAACAATAAGATCACCATTTGGGTTAACAAAATTTAAAAAAAAAACACGCTACATCATCTTATATTTAACAATCTAAGTCTATAATTTATTACTGCTTATGCTAATTCACACTAAAATTCTAATTGTGTCTCACTTGGATAGCATAAGTCAATAAACAATCTTTTGGATTATAATATACCATAACAAAGAATGTTAAATAACAAGCATTGACACTATTACAACCATAAGTCCAATACTGAGATAATAAGCCTTTAACATGCCGATAATTATATCTGATAGGATGCTAATGTCACACATGTTCAAGATCTATACCTCTATAACCAAAACATAAAGTGGATATAGAGTAATAGAGAAATAAATAGACAATAAATATGATCAAATATAAATATCAATTTTATAGTCCAAGCATTTGCCCAAAATGCTAAATGAGATTCAATCAATAATCTCAACACAATAAATAAGACATGGTCTACGTGTCATTAGATGTTAAACATAATAAAACATGTGCACTCAACAAATACGATAACACCAACATATAAAACACATGATAGACTTGTACAAAAAGCATTATGTATATATACTCCCACTAATCCAATACATCATAAAGTAGAACCAAGTAATGCATCATAAAATTGAACCAAGCTCATCTATTTATTAATTAATGATTTACATATACATACTCTGTATCTATACTTGATTCGTGACCACACACATAATACAACTAATTAATAATAATAATAATAATACTAATATACTTTACTCATAAAACTCCCACCAATACAATATATCACTAGGCCTAATTATCCCACTTGAACTGATCACACTCCAAATGGTAATATAACATTTTAATAGTAAAGTCACATAGCCATTTAATCATCGTAAGTATAAAAATTATTTTTTTCTTTGACAGTAATATAATTGAGAGAAATAGGTAATAACAGATTTAGTACAACATAGACATGAGGTCATTGTCTCTAAAACATAATGTGAGACCAACAAACTATCATTACTAATAATACCATACACTACCATTACTATGTATCCACTATATGCCATGTGTTTTATGTTGCCTCAAAAAATATGATATTCCACTAGAGGTGCTGCCCCTTCTAATAATACCATATACCATATATCCACAAATAAGTAATCAATTGACAGTTTGAATAGAATAGGATTATTCCTTTTTAATTAGGGTTCAACCCCCACTTTATAATGACTTAAGTATAAACAAAATATATATAATATAAAGGCACAAAAAGCTATAAAATATTTTATTATAAAATTATGCCATTAACAGCGAAAATACATTACACTAATCCAACTATCATTTTAATATCACAACTCGAGGATATAATTATACAATGAGTCTCCACCCCTTTTTAAAACAAAAAAGATAAAGAAAAAGAAATATTTGCAACAATACATTTAAAAATCTATTTAATATTTTGAGACAAAGAAAACAAATTATAATATGATCCATACCATTATTCATGCCACATAAATAGGCATCACCCAAAATTATAAAGAGTTTAAAATATTTGTTTCACACAAAAGTAGATAACATTCACTAAAAGGGGTATCAATTTTATTTTGAGAGGTATAGATTATTCTTATTCTAAGATTCTCATGATTATATCAAATAATGTCATAACGATAGGGTATGTCCATTATTTATGTGATTCACAATTCATAAGACACATAAAATTTTGTTCTTCATGTAAACCACAATTTTCATAAGTTTATCATTATTAGCTTCACGATAGGTGAAAGTACAACCAATCAAAATCACACATATTTAATTAAAAATATATATTAAAAAATTTGTCAAGTATCACAAAATAACCGATAGACACATTTAAATATATAAAATATCTATTAATATTAATTGTGCCAAATGCTTGCAAAGAAATTTAGTTATTTTATATTCTGTGAAACATGACAAAAAACAACATTTTCAAAACTTAATGTTACCATCATAGAATAATTTAAAGAGTAAGTCAATAAGACATATGAATCCCTCTATCAAAACTTTTGAAAAAAGAACAGCTATCATACACATGTTTTCATTACAATTGGTTCCATGATAAGTGGATACACAATCATAGAAAATATTTAACAATAAACAAAATATGATAGTTCTAAATAATTTTAAAGACTCCTAATCTTTATAATTAGTTTCACAACAGTAATGACATAATAAAATTGCATTAACACAAAATTAAGGAAATATATGACAACATAATATTCATCAAGAATATTTATCATGCATGTAATCACAATATTCATATTAATTGTTTCCTCGTATATGTATGCAATTTTCCATATGAAAACAGTATTACATTTATAAATTTAACACTGATAGGATATTTAAAATTTAGGAATATAATACAATTACATTCTAAAATCTAACATCGATAGGGCATTTAAGATTAAGAATATAGTATTATTTTGTCATGACTAATCCCTTAATAAATAAGCTTATATCACACAAAATATCATAGGATATCATATTATAATAGCACTAAATTCTTAAATTTCACACTAATTTAAGAATATATACTAAACCATATTTTAATAATGTTCAAATTAGATAATTCCTGGTGATTTTCACCTTACTTTTAAAACCAACACTTATCCCATTATGTTTCACTTTCATAACTATCATAGGTGGAGCTTTCTCATATATTAGTGTATTCCAGCTACTCATCTTTACATGACGTCAATGACTAATTCACATAGCTCAATATGATTTTCTCAAAACATTTTCATACAATTATATCTCATATTAAAACATAAGGTATGACATTAAAATTTGCTCAGTAACATAAATGCATAATATGTAATTTAATTGATACAATATTTTGTGTCACATGTTCCAAAATCAATATAATCTTAGTCATACAAAGATAATTGATAATAATTTGGCCAAGAAATTATCATTTAGATGTGTGCTCACACAAATAGGTCCAAAAATAAAGAATACAATTTAAAAATTAAAGAGATATGTAATTCATATAAATACAAATAGCAGACATAAATAGCTCTAAAAAGAATGAAACTTTGAGCATATAAAATTTCATAAAATTAAGTCAAAGTGAGCCTATATAAATAAAAAAAATTATAGAGATTATCGATATCTCCCATTAACTATGTGTTAAAAACAATGGTGTGAAATGACAAAAGTGATATAATTGTAAAACAAAACAATTTGTTCTCTTGACTCAAGAAGGCCCCAAGGAAATTTGATTTTTATTGGCTTTTGACACCAAGACACCTCCATACTGCCACTGTAGTTGCCACTATCTTTTGAAAGTATTGATGCACTACAACATTAATAATTACACAGATGCACTACAATAATTTAAGAAAATTTATTATTGATGCAAAAAGTGAGTGGAAGGGATTTTAATAGGCTAAAATATGGTCAGCCATTAGTGGAGTTTCTTGTAATTATAATATCAATTATCATGTCTCACTGGATTACATACATAGCTCATGTCTTTCATAATTTCAAACAAAATGAATCCATTAATGAAAAACTTCTCAGATTTGTTGAAGAAAAATTTTTCTGGGAAATGGCAAAACACGAAAAGCAAGTTTTCCAACTATATATATATGCAAACTTTAAGCTCAAAATTTCTTTTACGCACTTTAAAATTATTCTATTTAAAAGATTAAATAATTGTGTTGTAATATGAAAAAAAGCCCGAGAAGTTTCACAATCAATTATTTCAAACATAATTTTAATACCTCACCAAAAGTAAAAAAAAATAGTTATACATATACAATTGTAGAATGTGATTAATAGATTTTAATACCATTGTTGAAAATAATTAGAGGAATCAAATTATTTAGATCTATTATTCGTTTAATTATATTCTGAAGCATGTATATACGTGTAAAATAATAAATCTGCAATTGAGCACCCACCTGGTGATAATTCGATATCCAAAACTATTTTCTGTAATCACCGTGATAGAGAAGAAAGAAGAGATATACAATTCTTATTCCCTTGTATGTCGTAAATCTCCATGATCTAAATCATACAACCACATAAATATATAGGGTGAGACTTGAAACCTCTTCTTAATGTGACAAACTAGATTAACAACCTATCATAGAAGAGCTAGGAACAAAAGGCTACAAAATAAATATCCACGTAGACCTAAATGACATAACAAAGCCTAACAATAATAAGATCATCATTTGGACTAACCAAAAAAATACTTTACATCATTTGAAATTTAACAATCCAAATCTATAATTTATTACTACCTATGCTTAGTTCATATTAAAATTCTAACAAATAATTCAAAATTTCTTCATTAACCAGGTATTTGATCACTCTTTTTAAGAAGTGTACAAAGCAAAATTAAAGGAAAAAAGAAACATGAAAGGAGAAAAAAAAAGTTACGAGCTAATTTCATCTTCATAAAAAATAATTCTGCCCATGTGATCTGAAAAATAGATCTTCTTAATTTTGTTTAATGATCCAACTATATCTCTTATATTGATTCGTACTTCAAGCAAATTTGCATAGCAATCTAAGGCCAATGCCAAAATAGATGATTTAGATGTGATTATGTCATCACAATGTTACTCTTCTTTCTTCAACAAATTGGAATCCACAACTTGGTCTATTGCATGGGGCAATGATTTGTTAACCTAACCTTTTAAGCTTAACCCTCCAACAAACATGTCATTCATTGGTTTCTTTCCTGTGAATGTTTATATCAAACTAATGCCATAACTGTATACATCTCCTCTAGCTGAAATAATTTCCTTCAATCCATATTTTGCATCTCAATTCAAGTTATTGTCAAATACTATGCAATCCAAGGATTAGTGTTTTTTTTTTCTAATAATAGGAATGACAAGTTACTTAATACATATGCAATATCGTTGGTTCAAAAGACATGAAGGGGAAAGACTCAAAGTAATATCGAGTGTCACTACACTACGAAAAATGTCAATAAAATTAGCATTTTTTAAAGTGCAAAGTTTATATTTTCTTAATACAAGCAATTGGATAGAGTCTTTGTATTTGTGAAAACCTATTATTCTCTTCATTTTTTTCATAAGAGTTTCCCCACCAAAACAAAATGCTTATTGAGTAGTTCATTATGTGCTTAGAGTGAAGTTCACAATGTAGGATTATTACCTGGTGCAATGTATCCAAGTGTAGCCATGGTTCTAGTATATGTTTCAGATTGTCATTCATTAAGAAGTTTAGCAATGCCAAAATTACTAAGATGGGCAAACATATCTTCATCCAGCAAAATATTAACAGGCTTTACATCATAATGAACCACTAAAGGTGAAGAACCATGATGGAGATACTCCAATGCACATGCCACATCTATCATTATATTCAGCGTTTGTAAGAAATTCAAGTAATAATTATGAGAATATAACAATTTTTCAAGATTTCCATTTGGCATGAACTCCATCACCAAAAGCTTGAAATCAACACCTAAACAACTATTGATTATCTTGATGAGATTGAAGTGACACAAATTGTGCATTGCATCACATTCTGCATCAAAGCTCTTTAACATTATTTCTAAGTCCAAACTAAATACTTTAATTGCGACCAACGTCCCATCTCGAAGCATTCCTTTGAACACAGAGCCAAAACCACCATTGCTAATTAAATTTCACTTATCAAATCCATTGGTTGCTTCTTGAAGTTCTAGATAAGATATTCTTCTCGATGCTGCTAAAGTACTTGATAAATCTCTTTCAATTGGATCATCATTTTTTATGCTTCTACGTCGTAGAAGGCACAGACACAAAACAATAGCAATGATTGACACAATTGTAGGCAATATACATATGATGGATATAATGACAATCACTTTTGTCTTTGACTTTTGCTTGATTTTCTTGTTGCATGGTGGGACTCATAATCTTGCATTTCCACGAAGTGCTTCATTAAACATGAAAGAATGAGCTGTAAAATTTACAAAACATCCATTATTAGGAATCTCTCCTTGTAACCTATTATATAATAGATTGATATTTTGAAGATAAAGAAATGACTCTAGGGATTTCAAAATCACACCAGACAAATCATTATGAGATAAATCCAAGGAAGACAAACTTATCAAATTTCAAACTGAAATAGGAATGTTGCCTTGCAATTTGTTATGTGCCAAGGTGAAAGTTTGCAAATTTTGCAAATTTCCACTGGCACTAGGTATGCTACCTGAAATGAGATTTTTGGATAGATCCAACACTATAAGAGCATTCATATTCCCAATGTCTGGTGGAAGAAATCCAGTTAAAGCATTGGAAGATAAGTTTACCTCCAAAATGTCTCTAAAACTCCTAAGGGGAAGTGGGAATCTCATAATTCAATATGTTAGAGCCTAAGTAAAACTTTCTTAGAGAAGCAAGATTCCCCAAACATCTTGGTATCAATCCAGAAAGCATATTTTCATTTATATACAGCTCACTAAGATTCCTCATTTGACAAAGTTGGACAATGATTGATCCCTATAGTTTATTGTTGCCAAGACCCAAATATTGAAGATAATGTAACCCCTTAATTGGAACTAGAATGCATCCTCTCAAATCATTTAGGTCCAAACTTAATGTAATCAAGTTGATTATATTTTTTACTTTTGGTGGAATTTCGCCCTTAATACTACAGGATTCTACAATGAATTGTTAAAAAGAGTCAAACATATTTCCAATTGAGGTAGGAATGTTTGCATGCAAAGGATTCCCTGATATTTTTAGAACCTTCAAAAGCCTAGAATTTGTCAAAGAAGTGAAAAAATTGCCTTCAATTGTGGAAGCATCAGTGGTCAGATTATTGGATCCTATACTAAGCACCTTGAGGTATCTCAGATTCCCAAGTGCATTGGGTAAGACTCCATTGAAATTATTCCAAGACAATTCTCAAATGGTAAGCCTAGAAGCATTGGATATGCTATTTGATATTTCTCTAGCAAAATTATTTTTGTACAAGTGTTTTTCATCCAAGATGAGTAGGCTATGACCAAAATCTGATGGGAGAAATCGTGAGAGGGAATTATTTGCAAAAATCAAGTAAGTTAGTGTTGAGATGTTGAAAATACTTGAGGGAATGGATCCACTCAAATTGTTAGATCCCAAAGCTCAACAGGTGAGTGAAAGATCACCAATCTCATAGGGTATAGAACCTGAAAGCACAAATCATAAAGGAAATAATAATTACACAAGACAATATTTATAAGAATGGGTATAGAAAGGTTAAAAAAAAGTAGTAGTATGTTTTTTTTGTGTGTTTTTCTCTAATAATTAAATTCATCTACAACAAACTAGGCTATTGATTAGGTGAATATTTCTTGTATTTATTCTATTATTTGATGAAATTTATCTAATATACAATCTCTAAGGATCAAAGGCCAATTTAAAATTTTAAATTAAATGCTTATAATTATGCTTTACACACCTCTTGCATTCGTCATTTAATCGAAGAAATACTACTTTACTATTGTAAAAAGAAGAAATCCTTAATCTCAAAAAGAGAAAAAAAAATAAAAAAAGAAAGTGGAACTCATCTTGTTGTAGACTCCCCTCTTGTCTCTTAGTCTCTTCTCTTACAATAAAGATTTCTTCTTACACCTAAAGTAATATAGAAATATTGATTTAATTGTTTCTTTTTTTTGGTGAATGTAACATCATTTTTTTGGAAGTGGCATTACCTTTTTCCTACTTCACTACTGTCGTCTATTCAAAACCTTTTACTTAGAAACTTTGACTCATGTGAGCTTTGCAATCGACAAATTGATCAAAGTAATAAGTTTAGAATTAACACCCAAATTTACCACCATCTTCTAAAGAGAGAAGCCAATATTTCTTCACTTTTTCTATTCTGGTCTAGCCTATTAATCATTCAAGTCCATGACAATTTTCATTTAAGCAATTCCTCCAACAAAAGTAAAGCATCACCAACTCTTCTATTCTAAAATAATCATGAATAGATAGTTTTTTTTATTTATATGTCAATTTTATAAAATTTAGATTACATTAAAAATTATATTTTTTAAATTTTAAAATATTGAAAATTATAGCTTGTTTTTTTGGTTGGATGGAAGTAGAAATATATGTTACATCAAAAGCATACAAGAAATCATAAAGACACGCGCACGCGCGCGCGCGCACGCACACACACACACACACACACACACATATATATATATATATATATATATATGAAATGAAGAGCATACCTGAGAAGGAATTATTAACCAGATACAATACTTGCAAAAATGAATAATTGCCGATAAATCTGGGAATGGTCCCCGTTAATTGATTGTGATTTAGAGAAAGAGCTTCAAGCAAAGGATGTTGATTACACATGTCTTGTGGGAGGCTGCCATGTAAATTATTTTCTTCAAAACTGATTACTCTCATTAAAGACATGTTAAAAAATGTCCATGGAATTTCACCCAAAAATACACCACGTTTTGTTATTAATATACATGCATTTCCTTATTCTAAATACACACACACACACACACACACACACATCCCTCTCCAATATTTTAGTAGGATTCCACCTTTCGTTTTTATTTTATTTTGTGATTTATAATTTCATGATTTTTTTATATTAAAATCTTACACTCACAATATAAAAAAACACAAAATCTTAAAAAATAAAAATAAAAAATCACTTGAATAAAAGACAAGGTATTATGTGTTTCAATAAATTATTGTGCTTTCTTGCATACATTTAAAAATGAAAATATGATTAGCATGTCACTTATTTTGTAAATACAAAATAAAGTGATAACAAGCCAAATCATAAATAATTGTAATTTTGTCAAATATAAAGTTTTTAAAATTTCATGATGCTATGTTGGAGCAAAGTGTCAAGCTCATTAGATTTTGAATGAAAAAAGTTGCATTATATGTGCTTAAAAATTCAACTTCAAAGGGGGATTGAGTACAACATACATTTTATGTCACTGTGATAATAAAATGAAATTACAATTTTACCCTACTTTTTTTTCTATTGTTGGAGGATTGGATGCAACTATTAACTTTAATACAATTTAAATTTAAATTTTTTAAAAAATTACGTTGTTTCTTTTTTTGTTAAGTATGATCAAAGTACAAAAACATTTCACTATTTTAAAAAATGCACAATGATTTTTTCATGTTGTATAATAAAGAAAATTTT
>JANHAO010013068.1:0-16045 GCA_026873985.1 Saraca asoca | reverse complement strand
AGTAGAAGAAGAGCTTACTAACCTTTAGTCCAGCTCTTGCACAGTGGAAGACAGTGGATCTTCACACCAGGAAAATCCTCTTCATAGCCTTAAAAGTTTCATCTCCAAGTGCTAACTTGTAGAGGTGCTCGAATGGGACGAGATCTGGAGCCAAAGGATCGAAACTTTTCGACTTCTCTTCCTCCTTCCTTTGCTTCGGCCCTCTATGGCCGAAAAGCTTCTCCTCTTGTTTTCGGTTCAAAATCGAAATGAAGAAAGCTTTTTGCGTGAAGAGAAGCCTTTTGGAAGGCATCAAATAGTCGTCCAAATAAGAGAGGAAACGGCGCCGTTTTGCTCACTAAGGTCCCAGTAGATATTGTTCGCTCTGGGGTCACACCCCTCATGATTTTAAAACGTGTCTGCAAGGTGAGGACATTCCTCCCTTATAAGGACCTTTCCCCGTCTAGACTTAGTCGATGTGGGATGCTAAGTCGTAACTCCTTACATCCCCCTAACCTATCAGACCAGAGGCCTGACTCAGCTCTGATACCATTATAAGGTCCCAGCAGATATTGTCCACTCTAGGGTCACACCTCTCGCAATTTTAAAATGCGTCTGCAAGGTGAGGACATTCCTCCCTTATAAGGACCTTTCCCCATCCAGACTTAGTCGATGTGGGATGTTGGGCCATAACTCCTTACAGGCATATCCCCAGACTGAACTATCTAGCCAATGAAGTATGACTAGTGACCTAGGAACTTGCTAGATAGAAGAACCATTCACACTTTGCCCAGTAGACACTTCGGGCCCACCTGCTGAAAACAATCTATAATAGTCGAATAACAGGATTCTGTCTGAATTGTATATTAAATGTTAATGTAATAGATTTACTGCATATGAAATTATTATTGTAACCTCCTTTCCTCTATAAATATGAGGAATGAGCCCCCAGCAAAAGGGGAGTGATAGATACTGGTAGAAACTCTACCAAAATAGAGAACCAAAGTGCCAAAACTCTGTAGAAACATTTTCACAATAATACATTACCGTGGACATAGGGTCCGATTCTGTCCGGATTTGTCCAAATCATGTTAAAAATCTTGCATCTTCTTGCTACTTTTCCCTTCTTTCTCGTGTTTCCTATTGATCTTTTGTGCTTGAGCCAGTTAACAATTTGAGATCCTGAAAAAATCCCCCCGTTGGCTAGAGTTTGACTTCATACCAAAATTCGACGTCAACATTTTTGACGCCGTCTGTGGGGATCTCATCTGTTCTGATTCATTTCCTACTGCAATGGCCAAGGGAAGAGCCATTAGAGCTTCAAATGCACAACCCAGTCTTCTAGAGGGTCATGTCTCGATGACGGACTCGTCCACCACTGCTGTCATCAGAGTAACCATTGACATCCCTCCAGCCAGCTTTGTACAACCAGTTCTCATCACCAACGACATAGATGGAATGCAAACCTGGCTCCAACACTAGGAGAAACTTGAACACATGATGGGAGAGCTAGCTAAAACAGTCACAATGTTAGTACAAGCACAAGCTCAGAATGTGCAAGGATAGGCTAAGACCGTCGCACCCAGAGTTGAACGTTCCGATGAAACTTGCCGAGAGCAAACTTCAAATCGCCATCCATATGGTCGAAAAAAGTGAACCAAGCCACTAGGTCTCTAGCCAAAGACTGGGGGGCTTGGACGTTTTGGTGGAATGTCTCCTTCAAAGAGTCAAGCATTTGGAGGAGCACCCTCAAGCTTGAAATGACCAAGGTCATTTTGGGAAACAAACCCCTTTCTCTAGGGAAATCGAGGAGGAACCCCTCCAACGCAAACTCAAAGTCCTAGCCATTCTACTATATAGTAGAGATAGTGATCTACTTAACCATCTGGACCTGTTCAACATTCAGATGAACCTCTAAACTTGTAACCCCCTGATTAGGTGTCGTGTCGTGTCTTCCCTGCTACATTAGGTGAAGTTCCTCGAATGTGGTTCAGGAGCCTCCCAGCTTGTAGCATTAGCAGTTAGCAATTGGGAGAAGTGTTAGGAAAAATTCGTTGACCAGTACAGAGCATTGAAAAAGCATCTCGCTCCCTCATGCCATCTCACTACGGTCTTCCAGAGTAAGCATGAAATGTTGAAAGATTATATTACCCGCTTTGGATGCTAGGTCAACAATGTCGAGAAGCCCTCAGATGAGGCCATCCTGACTGTCATTTCAAATGGACTTTGTAGAGATGGAAAGCTATTTAAAAGTTTGTACAAGTCCCCAGTTAGCAACCTGGGTAAATTTTACGAGCGAGCCATGAAGCAAATCAGATGGGATGAAACTTTCAGTCCACAGAAGCCTGAGGCGAGCAGCTTGGCCCAAAGTAAGAAGGGGAGTAACCGGAGAAGCGAAAATGACAACCTCGATCCTTAGCTCACCAAGAAGAGCAAGGATGAACGACTCCTATTTTCAGGTCATCACAGCACCTATAACATCTTGTTAGATGCCTAGGATAAGATCATTGTGATGGAAAGCGACAAAGAGGACTTCAGAAAGCCTCCACCCTTGAAGACTCCTAGCAAGTCCAAACTCAACCGAGGGAAATTCTGCATGTACTACAAAAAGTTCGGGCATGTTACCTCAGAGTGTCGGGCACTGAGAGATGCTATTGAAGATCTCATCAAATAGGTTACTTGCAAGACTATGTTGTGCAACCTTCCAGGCAAGGGTTTGGACCATCTCGACAGGATCCCGAGTAAGAGCAGTCTCCTACTATCAGGACTATCTTTTAAATTTCTGTAATTTTTGTACATTATGTAAACATTTTGAATGCCTTACTAATTTTAAATTTTCTTTGAGTAGGTGTTTCATCTAACTGGCCACCTTTTTTATTTGGGCACAAGATCGTTTCAACCACAAGATCGGTCACCCTTTTTATTTGGACACAAGATCACCTCAATTACAAGATCAATCACCGTTTTATTTAGGCACAAGATCACCCCGACCATAAGATCGATCACCCTTTTATTTGAGCACAAGATTGCCCTGACCACAAGATCGATCATCCTTTTATTTGGGCACAAGATTGCCCTGGCCACAAGATCGACTAACTATAATTTCACAGCTCTCATGTGAACTTGTCTATTTGGCCACGAGATCGACCCGAGCACGAGATCGCTCACTCTTTAATTTCAAAGCTCTCATGCGAACTTTACTATTTCGTAACTCTCATTTCGAACTCAACTATTTCGCAGCTCTCATGCGAACTTAACTATTTCGTAGCTCTCATGCAAACTTGTCTATTTGGCCATGAGATTAGCTCGAGCATGAGATCACTTACATTTTAATTTTGCAGCTCTTATGCGAACTCTATTATTTTGTAGCTCTCATGCGAACTTAACTATTTCGCAGCTCTTATGTGAACTTGTCTATTTGGCCACGAGATTGGCCCGAGCACGAGATCACTCACTATTTAATTTTATAGCTCTCATGTAAACTTTACTATTTCACAGCTCTCATGCGAACTTAACTATTGCTTAGCTTTCATGCAAACTTATCTATTTGACTACAAGATCAGCTCAAGCACGAGATTACTCTAATTTACTCATACAATTTTCTAATTATGTGCAGATCGTATAGATTGTTCCAACAATGCATATACAAGAGCAACACACAAAGATTGCAAAAAGGAAACTATATTCATTAAAAGATCTCAACAAGGCAGAACTACATCAGAAAGCTCTGGGTGCAGGCTAATCAAAATACAAGGGAAAATACCTATGACTAAGAAGAAGGACTGGCCGCAAGGGGCCACACCATAGCTAATCAGAGCCCGTGAGTTGCCGAGATCCTCAAGTTTTCCTTCCAATGCATCCCTGATGGTAGCACCGCAGCTCCTTATTTTCTCAGGCCTCTAGCTCCTCGTCTGATTCATGAAGGAAGCATATCAGGAAGTGTCAGAAAGTTGGCCTGCCAAACAATTGCCTCATGACAGAGCCGAGAGGATATAATCTGAGACCCATTAGAGATCCTTCCATGTTATCAGAGAAGAAAGTTCTTCTGAGTTGCCTATGTAGTAGGCCATACACGCCCCAGTGGAGAACCAAAACACCGGAAGTAATGGTGGTTCATCCGGAACCTTCATGTTTTACTCAGTGCAGAGGCAGAAGGGATTCCCCCCTCCCTTATATAGAGCCAAGTTTGGCTCCATTGAAGGATCCAGATCTATTCCCTTAACCGTCATCATTTATTGCCTCGGAAAATATTAAAGCTAATTCACCAACAGTCATTAGACACGTGCCATGAGAAGCACAGCTTAGAACAAATGAAACGACAATCCTGGAAGAAGACTTTGACTGAATGGATGTCAAAAAATCTCAACTCCCAACCCGCAAAGTGAGCTAAGAGTTGGGGGGCTTATGTTATATGTGAAAATTGGTTCGTCCTAGATGGACCTACGAATGGCCCGCAAGTGGCAAAGGACTAGCTTAAAAAATGCTCAGATCGCTCTGGCATCAGATCGTATCGCATAGCGACCTCCTCAGCTCGAGCTCATGCATAATAGAACAAGCTCGACCTCTCCATCCTGAGGACGGGCACATCCCTAGACTGAACAACCTGGCTAATCAAGTATGACTAGCAACCTGTGACCTCGCTAGATAGAAGACCCATTCACACTCCACCTAGCAGACACTCCGGACCCATCTCTGAAAATAATCTGCAGTAGACGAATAACAAGATTCTGTCTGGATTATATATTAAATGTTGATGTAATAGATTTATTGCATACGAAATTACTATTGTAATCTCCTCTTCTTTATAAATATGAGGAAGGAGCCCCCAGCAAAAGGAGAGTGATAGATACTGGTAGAGACTCTGCCAAAATAGAGAACTTGAATACTGAAACTCTGTAGAAACATTTTCACAATAATACATTACCGTGGACGTAGGATCCGGTTCTATCCGGATTTGATCGAATCACATTAAAAATCTTGCATCTTCTTGTTGTTCTTCCCTTCTTTCTCGTGTTTCCTGCTGATTTTTTGTGTCTGAGCTGGTTAACAGCTTGAGATCCTGAAAGAATCTCTCCATTGGCCAAAATTTGACTCAATATCAAAATCCGACGTCAATACAATATAACTATAGTTATGATTATAATTGCAGTTTAAAATAATGATTTTACTGCTTCACGCTAGGCTTCAAGCATCATCGCTCAACAGCCCCCTCTGCCACCACTGGCACCAGCTGAAGAAAAAAAGTTATGCCTGATCCCATTCCATCCACAAAACCATTTAGAAATCTTGCAGTAACTTCTTCCCTTTCTTCTTTTTAGATCCGTCGCTTTGGGTGGCATCACTGGTCGTCTCATGGTTGCCTTCACTGCTGTTGGCATGGCTGCCTGGAGGTCCTAATTCCTAAGTAACACCACCAACGGTGGTTTTCTTCCATGTAAACCAAACGCCACCCATAAATATCTTGGTGTAATATGCTTTTGAATAATAATTAAAATATTGTGGATTTTGAATTATATATGTAAATGACAAATTCCAAACTTCTGGATCCAAGGAACTATTAAATATACTATACACTATTTGTCTAACTTGTTGATTATAAACTACTGCCCATTTAATTCCTTGCTTGAGAAAAGCAAGTAAATCCTTCCAAGCTGTGTAGAATTCTCTAGCAATATGGACCCGAGAGACTATGAAACTGTAGCTGCTAACACCATCAACTTCTAACTGCAGCTGGGTATCTTCATCCAAAGCCACAAATTGAAGGAATTTAGTGAGACCCAATATTAAACAACCCAATTTATCACGAAGCCCATTTAACAAAGGAAAAAGCTAAAATCTGATTGTGCACAAAGCCGAAAACACCTAGAAGCCCTATAAACATTTCAAAAATAAATGATTAACATCCTCCAACTCCATATTGCAGAAAACGTATGTATCTGGCACCTGAATATGTCTGTTTACCAGCAATGATGCAGTTGTAAGAACTCCATGCAACATCTTCCACAAGAATATCTTAACTCTGAGTAGTCAAAGAAAGGTTCCAAGTATACTTCCAATCAATATTCACAACTTAGTCATTCAAACTCTGATATCTCTAGTTAACATGTTATATCTTGCTTTGACTGTATAAATTCCAGAAGTAGAAGCTTTCCAAATTAATTCATCTCTTTGCCCAGTCACTGAGATAGGAAAGAAATTTGTGTTTTAATTTTTTTAACATATTCTAGAACCAAAGTTGTCAGATGAAAAAAGAGCCAGAAACGAAAGAAAAGTACAGGATCTGTGCTAGTTACGTTAGAGCTCACATTCGTCATGCAAGCTAAGGCCTAGTCTCAGAGTTAGATATTAATCCGATTTTAAGTTATAAGTGCAAAAATGCTGTAATTAATTAATAAAATTATGAATATTTATGAAAAAATATAATCATTGCAACGTAAAATTACAATTATAAAAAAAATACTGTAATAACTATCACAACCTGTAATTTGAAGCTCTAATATCAAGTATGGTTATTAAGGAGAATTGAAGAACTCACTTTCAAATTTTCGTCCTCTTTATTGCATATACTGAAAAATCAAGAAAGAAAAAAAATCTTGAAAGCAAAGTTTTGAAAAGAGGTCAAAAGAAAGGTGGACAAATTAAAACAGACTAACCAAAACAAACCTCCATTTCAAGATAAATTATAAAATAAGATTATGCATATGTCTCTAATATAATTAATTACAAATTTACAATATATTGATACTAACTCATCTATATTTCACATTTCACACATATAAACGAACAAAAACACCCATCAGATTAAAAGCCTAATGTTCTATACAGCACACAAACTATACACTAAACTTTAATATCAATCCAAAAAACCCAGAGAGCAGAAGACTCTTTGCCTGAAAATTAAAATGAGGAAGAATCAAACACAAGCATGGCCGCCACCGTCACAGGTGCAACCACCGCTGCGAGATGATATCGCCGTTTTGCTAAGGTTTTGTGTTGAGACAACAGCACATGAGACCCACCAACAGCATGAAACCCCGTGTAGAAGCCAAAGCTTGTGCCCGGCCAAGGTATTGTTTCTCAGTCAAGAATAAGTGAAGAGCAATGTCACAACAACTAATTCAACTGGAAATGAACTTGATGAAGTCCATTGTAGTTGTGTAGGAAAATCAATGCTAGAACAACAAACCTTTTGAACATTTATTTTGTGGATAAGGCATTTATGTTTTTAGATGCTTTTCTTATGTCATAGTGTGTTAATAATACTCTCTTTGTAACTGATTTATTCCAATTAATTACTAATATATGACTTGACTTTGTTTAATTCATTTATGTCATTATTTAACATTTTTTTTTCTTTCTATTTCCCATTAATTAACATGTACACTTCATCAAATAATTAATTTTATTTCCAAAACATGTTAAAAAGTTGTCATTACTAAGTTAAATAGTTTGCTCAATTGACATTTGAAATAAATTTCCTACAACTTCACTAATAATGGTAAATTATTTATGCATTTGCTTAGTTCCAAACTATGGCAAAGCAAATTTCCAACATAATTTTAAGAACAATTTAATAACAAAAAAGGAATTTTCTACATAATCTTCTATTACAAAAAATATCTTCACTACGGACACTTCAACCTACAAATTAGGCACTCCAAGTCACAAAATATGTTGCTACTCTACCCCACAATTACACACTTTTTAACACTACATTTTATCCTCACATTAAAGCAGCGACAACAAAAAAGTAAACCCAGGTTGCAATTAGCAAGCCAAGCAACCTTTTCACTAAGCATTTCATCTACTCGCAATTCTCACAATGCACTCACTGAAAATAATTACATCTTTCAAATTTGGATTTATACTTCGAGCATCACATGAACTTCATTCTAAGATTTTTCTCAGTTGTTGAGGTTAGAAGTATAAGCCTTAACCCATAGTCACACAGAGTCCAAAACAAGGCCACCAATAGATGAAGATAATGAAAAACCAACTCTCCCATATGGCTTGCTGTTAGCAAAGAATCTCCACCCATCTCTATTAGCATAGCTCCAATAACTGAATTCTTAGGTGAAAGAAGAACTATTAAGGTAGAAGGGTTCTTCAAATTAGGTAATTAAATGGCGTCATTTTACTCAGGGGGTCGCTGGCATGGAATTTGCAGTACCATCTCAACATTTAATAGCCACATTAGCTATTAACAGTGACAAGTAAACAATTTCGTTAACTACTTGAAACCCACACCAATAGACTAATAACTGAGATAGAGTTATCAAATAGGGATTAAATTAATACCATATTTCTATGGGGGATAAAATTGATACAAACTCAAGCTCATAGGGATAAAAATAGGGTTTTGATCTTTTTTCAACCATCTTTGATATTTTTAATTGTAACATAATTGCTATCACAATTTAGAATATTAATAGAAGGAATACATCGTATTTACTTACACTGATATCTGTTAACTACCAAGCAGAAAATTGACCAGATCATTGTTAATCCCAGTTAGGCTCAATGCCTAAGAAAACTTTTTGTCCTTCTTGTATATTATAATTAATTTTAGAAAAAATTGTAAGAAAAAAAAACGCTAATTTTAGGATAGTTATATTTTAAATTTTGTCAATTTTCAAATATTATAATTGAAGTTTTAAACTATATAGAATCTTAAAATCAACACCTTATTATTTGTTTAATTAATCATTTTATTTAATTGTGTTATTTTTTTATAAAGTTTTTTTTTATCAAGAATGACAATAATATTATATGATGGTTTATTATGTTAATTTTTCATAAATAATTTCTAACTCATTTTATATATTTAATTAAAATTTTATATATCTAAATTTAAATTCTATTAATTTTATAATGTAAAAATTATTTACAAAAAAATCACGTGATAAAATAACATATAATAATATTATAATTCTTATTTAAAATTTTATGAAAAAAAAATATGTAATTAAATAAATTAGTTAATTGATTTCAAAATTTTGTATGCAGTAAGGCTTCAATCTCATATTTCCAAAGTTGGTGGAGATAAAATCTAATAACTATCCCAAAATTGAGGGGACTTTTTACATTTTCCCCTTAACTATAACAACTGTTCACATGAGTGACTCTATTTGGATTGTATTGGAATTAATCCCCTCCACAAATTAAAATCTTTTTCCATTTAGTGATTTTACATAACTGCCTCAAACCTTTTGAAAAGAAAAAACTCGCTCTAAACATATGTTGAAAACACTTAAAAATATCACTCATCATGCAAGCAAAAAGATAAATAATGTTGGGAAAGAAATATTCCTCTCTTTCGGAACTAACAAACAAGTATGTAGAGTAGCCTAAGAACACAAGAATGATTTAACATGAAAAATCATAAATTAAAAGAAAAAAATCACAAATAAAAATAGATTTATTATAACAATAAAAATACAAGATAATACGTATAAAATTGTCAATTATAACTACATAACTTTCTTACCACCATCCCTGTATCTCTTTTAAACCTTACGAAGATTCTCACATAATCTTTATATGTATTCACAACAAATCTTTCTCATATTTCAAACACTTACCAAAGATAAATATATATTCTTAAAATACTAACAACAACTCAAAAAAAAAACTAAGCCAATCGGCTACTTCCCTGTCAAAAAGCCTAAACCTAAACCCAAATAAGGAGATAAATGACTAAGATAACACAATCATACAATCAACTATAAACATCTTTCCTCAAGCATGACAAGCCTCAATTGTTCACATCCACATGATAGCATCCCATTAAAACCTGATCACATCATTCACAATCCTTAGCGCAAATTCCATTAGGGGGTTAGAATCACGTCAAACAAGATATACCTCACATTATAAATAAAGGGCATCCCAACCCCTTAAATATAAATAAAAAAAACAACACATACTGTTAAATAATGCTACAGTACATTTGTGAGAAGCTACTAACTTGAATAAAAAGGTAACTTACAATAGAAATCTATCACTAATCCACAATAATTAGAATTTGATAACCAGCCAACAAGAGCTCCATTTTTTTAATATATATATATATATATATATATATTTTGTAAAGATATGTTTTCCTTTAACTCTTCGTTCTACTTTCACTCTTACAAATTAGATCCTGCCATCTCATAGGATTTAACAAGTGATATCAGA
Source organism: Saraca asoca (assembly GCA_026873985.1). NCBI lineage: Eukaryota > Viridiplantae > Streptophyta > Magnoliopsida > Fabales > Fabaceae > Saraca > Saraca asoca. The sequence goes on along the minus strand of JANHAO010013068.1, from coordinate 5,887 downwards.
TCGTGTCCACTTCAAATTGAACCGTTCATATTCTTCATGCCCACTTGAAAAGTTTGTACTATGTATAATCAATAATATACCAAATCAAATCTTTGTTTATAATCAAAAGATAAGAACATGACTCATACAATTGTTTTGATTAGTCCACATTTTGGCAGTCGGTCCAAATCCTGAAGTTATGTACATAACCGTATACCATCAAGCATGTGATTTAGTAATAGGATGATCGTTGGCTTTAGAAGAAATAAAATAAGTAGAGGAATGAGGGCCCATACCCTGTCTGGATTGCCTCACAATCCAACTAATTGCATCCATTAATGCTTATAAAAGGATATTCAACTTAATCTTAGAAAAAAAAAAAAAACTCAGAATAATTTCTCTTTCTCTTGGTTTTTTTTTTTCTTTCTTTCTCTTGAAGTAAAGATTTCTCCAATTTATAGAATATTAGTATTTCTCCTTTTGGGGTGAGGGGTTAGCCCTGAAAGTTGGGAAATTAGAAAGTTATCCCTGCATTATTTAACTTTTTTTTTCTTATAAAAATTGACATATCGTCTTGTTAAAATTTAACATTTTTTCATCAAAGCTTCTAAAAAATTATATTTCAATGCCCCAAAAATTTTCCTTTAATTTCGTCCATGTTCCTAGATTTGACCCTGCCATGGAGTTGTTGGGACCCACAAAAACACCTTCAATAGATAACAAAAGGTAACAAACCAAACAGCCCCATGACGATGGCAGCAAAACTTGACAATAGAAGAGAAACTCACATTATACACTGCATCTAACGACGAGAAAAAAGCATATGATTAAAGCCTTACTCTACAAGCATTTTGCAAGCCAGTTTTTTCCTTTTCCAGGGGAGAGGGGTCGGAATACAAATGAGTCAAGTCAAGTTGAAAATCTGCATATTCAAATTTGAGCTCAATAAGAATAAGTGAGCTCGAACTCATCAAATTTAAAAAATTCAAACTCGATCTTGAATCCAATTTAAATATAAATCTAAATGAAATTAAATGATCAATGTGTTATTTAATTAAATCTTCTCAATGAATTTTTGAAATATTTGAATTCGAACTTAAATTTAGATTGAACATGAGTTTATATGAATTTGTACAACCTTATCATATTTTTTTAATTTCATTTTATATATTAATATAAGATTTTTTAATAATTATCAAGTCTATTACAAAATATCTAATCAACCGTTTTATAATAACAACAATTGCACTTAAAAGAAAATAACATATACTAATTACTTCAACTATAGCAACATGTTTGTTTATGAAACCTCAACAATTACTAATTAGTTGAATTTTTGTATGTATTATATTATATATATTATATAAAAAATCAAAAAAATATATTTTTATTATTAGACTCTAAGAAAATTTAAATCAAATAACATGAACCTCAAACTTAATTCATACATTAATCAAATTAAATTAAATTTACTTTATTTAAGATTGACTCCTTTAAAATCAAATTTGAATTGAATTTTTTTAAAAAAATCAATCTTAGGTGGATGTATTTAATCATTACTTTTAAAGACTTTAAAAGTTTGGATATATATAATAATAACTTTTAAAAACTCTGTAAAAGTCATGTGTTATTCAATATTAATTTTTAATAACTTTAAAAAAGTCTATAAATGTTTTGAAATATTCAATTGACACTTTTTGAAAGTATATAAAAATCAATAGGTATTCAAAATATCAATGACTTTTCAATACTTGTTTAATTGTTAGACTTTTACAAATTTTTTTATAGGAGATATAAATACCTAAACTCATCAATTTTCTTCCACTCTTCTTCAAGATTTTTTAAAAATTCTCTTTTAAGATAAAAAGATAAAAAGCTAAAAAGTTTTTGATAAGTAAGTTTAGTTTTCTTCTTCTTTTCAATAACAAAAATTTATTTTTTATATCATTTATACAATCAATTATAGTGAATAGTGAAATTTTTCTTCCCGAATAATTTGACTTATTCAAGATCTTACAGAGTCGGGCCGCGGGGGGGGGGGGTGTATAGGATGGGGACACGACTCGATAGTCGCCCCCTTAGGTACCACCACGCACTTAAGAGGGCAACTGAGTTGCTACTAGGACCAGGTCCTTCACTTCTGTATATTACTAAAATCTAGTTGTCCCAATCTCAGCCCACTGGCCCACCAGAGAAGGCATGAAATTTGGGGCGGGCCCAATTCAATCTTCCTGCTTTTAACTCGTTGTTCTTGTGGAAAACAAAAACAAGGCTTAAGTCTGTGTCTGGTCTATCTGTTTTGTTGATTCTTGTTAGGTTTGATGGGCTTTGAATCTGACCAAATTCGGCCCCACATGGACTATACATGGTGTTTGCTAACACTCTTTTTTTTTTTTTCCTTTTATGAAAGTTTAGCAAAGGTTAAAAAAGAGAGAAAATGAGGCTTATGAGGAACTCACACCCTATCTTGTATTATTCACTCAACTGTAAAAATTAAAACTGGTATAAAGGCAGATATTTGATACCACTTTGTTCTTTTTGTTCCTTTGTTACCAATCATGCTCTAGATTAGTTTGTGTATAAATTAAATAATCTATTTTTAAAAATGAATCAAAAATAAATTATTCATATTCGATCTTAAAAATTCACAAAGAAATTTTTTAAGATGTAACTTCAAGAGATAATTTTTATCATTTAGAATAATTAAACCGATAACATGTGTCTCATCGTATATTTTAAATTCATCTACTTTTTTTTTTCCTCGAAGTGAATTAGATGGTGTTTTTGAGGCTTTGAGCACTGGTTGGTCATTCTTCCTCATAACTTGAAGAAAAAGAAGTTATTCATTAGTTGGTATCACTAAAGGGAAATTTCACCTTAAACCTGCCCTACGTTTTTTTTTTTTATTTGAAAAAGTCGTATTTTAATTTCAGTAAGATATTCTGATCCAAAGCTGACTGATGAAAGGTGCAAGGATAAAAAAGGAAAGTACAGGAAATTTTGCTTGTTTCATTCAAGCAAAGCAGATTCCCAAAATTCAGCACAAATTAGGCTATCAAGAAGAATAGAAGAAATCACCTTCCACCTTCTTTGTTGCATGTATACATCGAAAAAAAAAAAAGAAAAAAAAAATCTTGAAAGCAAAAGCACGGAGCAAACAAAGGCAAAGAGAATAAAGAATGGTGGACAAATTAAAAGAGATTAACCAAAACAAGACCTCCATTTGAAGATAAATTATAAAACACATCTACATGTCTTCAATCTAATTAACTACAAATCTGCAATATATTCTCACACAAATAAATGAACCAAAAAATAACTATCAAACTAAAAACCTAATATTCTATACAGCAAACATACCATATTCACTAACAAGTTCACTTTCCATCCAAAGGAAACACAGAAGAGATCAAAGAATCAAACACAAGCATGGCCACCACCGTCGCAGGTGCAGCCGCTGTTGCCGGAGATGATATCGCCGTTTTGCCGAGGCTTTGTGCTGAGACAACAGCACATGAGACCCACCAACAGCATGAAACCCCATGCAGAAGCCAAAGCTTGTGCCCAGCTAAGGTATTGTTTCTCCATTAATTTTGCTTCTAATTAGCCTTCCTAACTCGGCTCCTTTCATGGTTTGAAGTTCTCAACCGTAAGTTTTCTAACAGCCATAGATACTGTTTGTTGAGGATGATTCGAGCTGAGAGACCACTAATTGGAGGTATCTACGCTTTAAGGTAAAGGGGATAATGGCATCTTAACAGGGATTGTGAGAAAGAGATTTGATTTTTGAGTGAGAAACAGTAGTGCAAATGGGCTGATGAGCTTGAAAGAGTCCGAAATAACATGGCCCAGCCTGTGTATTTAATGGCCACAGTGGCCAGAAGTCTCCAGCTATCATTATGGTTTCAAGCCACACTTCATTGCATCTGTGGGTTTTCCTTGCTTACAATAAAGCAATGAATTAAAAACCAAGCCAAATAATGTACCCAAAATGCCATTCAATAACAGTGGAATTGGTTTAATTGACTTAATAAAAAAATGTTAAATCAGATAAATCGACCAGTGATAAGTGGAATTGAAATTATAGTTAGTGCATAGTCGAATAAGTTCAACTTACCTATTTAGTTCTATTTTTAAAAATTGATAATAAGTTAATAATATTTCAAGTGATAATAAGTTAATATTTCAAGTAATGCTTATGATTAAAATTTCTTTGTTATTTTTTGTTATCTTGCTATTATATACAAATTTTACATGTAATAAATAAAAAATTTTCAAAAAAAAAAAATATAAGAAGCTTTCTTCAACTGTGAGATAGTTATATTTTGCTCCAATCAACTTTAGAAATTTAAAATTAAAATTTTAAATTATACAAAATCTTGGAATTAACAATTAATATTTACTTAATTATATTATTTTTTATGAATTTTTTTGGACAGGTGTCATAATAGGTTTATCACATTATTTTTTACATATATTTTTTATATTATATAATTAATAAAAATTAAATTAGATATATAAAATTTTAATTAAATACATGAAAATGAATATAAAATTATATTTATAAAAATAATATAATAAACCAATTTATAATAATGTTATGAATCTTTTTTTTTTAATTAAGTTAATGAAGAAGACACTTAAATAAAACTGTTGATTAAATAAATGATTGATATTAATTTTAAATTTTTATCTAATTCAAAACGTTAATTATAAATTTTCAAAGAGATGGAAGCAAAATCCAATTGAAGACTCCTCTACTGGTGGTTAGGCGAATTATCGATGACCTTGAGATAGAAGGGGGTAAAGGTGCAAGGTGGTTGGAAATACCACCCGATGCCAAAGTCAGAAGGGTATTCAATGAAATATGGATGCAGACATTAGTTTTGAAATAAGAACGTGGGCACCAATCTGCAGGATTGCTTTGATGCTCAAATAATAAAATTGTGGGATCCATTTTTGTGATTTATAGAGTATTTGCTGCACAATGTGGATCGTAAGTTATTAATCTAATTAGAGTATGATATGTGAGAATTAGGTATTATCCAATCATTTAGAGATGTTTGTCCATGAATATTTAGTCAGAGTGGTCGTTAATTCTCAAGAATCAGTTAGGCCGATCACTCAAAGTTGAAAAATTATAAATATTTTTAAAAAAGTTTGTAACTTTTTCTTAAAAAAATATAAAAAAAAATTATATATTATTTCTTAATAAAATTTACAAAACCCGTATGTATAACAATGATTTAGCCTCCTATTATAGCAAATCCCCTATATTTTTCAAGGTTCTTAGGATTTTTAACTTTTTAAAGCTTATGATATTATCACATATAATTAATGAATGGAAACTGTGTCTTGATCAAGTTTTCAAATTGTGAATTCTTTGGGTGGAATGTGAATAATTTAACTTTTTATTAGTAAAAAAAAAGAAGATTAGAGAGCATATTTATAGTATTAGACTTTGACAATGTCTCTTATTTTCATATTCATACCATGATTTCACATTATCCATATACATTTTGCACGTATGGATTAACACATAAATTATATATTTTTTTTTTATACATGGATGACAAAAATATTTGAATTTAGAATATCTTACAAATTATTTAAATTTTCCTTTAAAAAATAGAAGAAGTTTTTGTTTCTGAATAGTATCTTTTAGTGATGAATATGGGGTGATATTACAGCTATTCTGAGTGCGCTAAGTGATGTGCACCGCCCATGGTTGGTCCCCTTATAATATAAACTAGCGGTGAGCCCGTGCTATGCACGGGTGTAACTATGAATGCATGAATTATGTCATCAGAATAAAAATTAAATTTTTTGTTTATATTTTGTAATGATTTTATAGAAATTAAAAATTAAACTTTGACAAAAGTGGAAAGAACATTTGAATTGTTGCAAT
>JANHAO010013067.1:0-16035 GCA_026873985.1 Saraca asoca | reverse complement strand
ATAGCTTATTCTAAGTATGCCTTGAATATTAGAGTTTGGAATCCTCTTATATTGATCCAATGCACATTTACATTCATCTAAATCTTTGCCAAACAAGTTGGAGCCTATCACTTTCAAAGCCAATGGAAGGTCTTTAGCATAATTTACTACCTCATTAGACAAACCCATAAACCTTTCTGGAGGTTGGCTACTATTGAAGGCTTTCAAACCAAAGAGCTCAAAAGCTTCATGATACTCTAACTTCTTCATTTCATATTTCTTTTCAACTGGCTGAGCATGTAGTAAATGTTTATCCCTTGTTGTCACAATGATTCTACTACCTAAACCACACCAATTACAATCTCCAGCCAGCTTTTTTATCCGTTTCTTGCAATCTACATCATCAAGCACTAAAAGAACTTTCCTATTGCAAAGCCTATTCTTTATTTCAAATACACCTTCATCGACACTACTCAATTTGACATCTTCTGCCTTAAGCACCTTTGACATAAGTGTTTGTTGGAGACTTACTAGGCCCTTGTATTGATTTGAAGTTTCTCTTACGTTAGAAAGAAAACTTTCAAATTCAAATTGGTGGACAATCGAATTGTACAAAGCTTTGGTAAGCGTTGTTTTTCCTATTTCACCAATTCCATGAATTCCCAACATGCAAACCATGCTATGAGATGAAATATCTAGAAGTGATATCACTTCTTCCAAGTGAGTCTCGTGTCCAACTACATGCTCTCCAACATGTAAACCTTTGGAAGGTAATCTAATTGAGACCTTCTTAAGAATCTTATCAATAAAATCATATTCATACCTGCATAAACACAATAAATGATTTTGAAACCATGAATAGCAATTTTAGAGCACATGTTTGGACTAATTTTGTTAAAAATGTTTGAATATTTTGTTTAAATATTTTGTACATTTTGTTAAATATTTGGACTAATTTTGTACATTTGGTTTAAATATTTTCTGTTTTCATTGAAGAAACATGTTTGGACTAATTTTGTTAAAAATGTTTCTTAGAAATATTTCTTAAAATGAATTGAAAACTAAAAATGAAAAGAAAAATATTTTCATTATTTTTATTTTCAAAGGTTGAAAATACCGTGGCACTATTGTAAATAAACTGAGTTTCAAAAAACAAAAGTGATGCAGTAACCAAACATGTTTTTATTGTTTTCATTTCTTACAAACAGAAAATCATAAACCAAATCAAACATGTTTTCTAAAATTTAAAATTTTGAAAATGAAAATCATTTCAAAAAATGAATAACAAATAAAAATAAAAAATATTTCCTGAAACTAAACGCCCTTTTACTTCCACTTCCTTATTTCCATTCCCTCACTTAGACCCTCTCACAAGTGTATGGGATCCAAAATTTTAAATCTACTTGTTTGTGAGACGATGTGGATGAGAAAGTGATTATAAGAAAATAGGATCAAAATTATTTTTAATTCAATCAAGTTTGGACTAAAAAAAAAAAAAGGATTGTCAGAGACGATGGAAAGATATACAAACTGAAAACAATCAATATAAATAAGTACATCTTCTACCCCAATTTTAATTAACAAACCCACAATTAATTAAGAAAGTGCAATATTGACAAATACAATTATTTTATCACTTGTTAGGAAATCTTGACTATAATAGAATTATGTTTAACTATTTAACTTTATAAATCTAAATCTTTAACTATGTAATTATCTCTCTCATTTTCATTCCATAATCTTTAAAAGAATTTACTAACTAACCATTGCATTATTTTCTTATTTTTGTAAATCCTTAAAAATCATAAATTGTCAGTTATAAATTACAATAACAAGTAGTAAATATTTTGGACTTTTCATTAGCAAAAAGTAAATAATTAGAAAAAAAATATAGATATAAATAAATACTTAGTTTTGAAATGATATCCTTTTAAATTAACAGTAGTAGTCAAAGTAGATAGCCAATTGAGGACTTTCTTTGAGTTTTTGTTAAACCTAACTTCATGTACAACCATTGTTCTGCCATAATTATTCTTCTGATGCCTTAAATCAGATGGATCCACCTTATAAAAGATTGGATAAACAAGTTGTTTGTTTTGCTCCTTACACTCAAGAATTTTCACAAGTTCATAAAGACACCATATTGAAGATGCATAGTTTTCAGAAAACACAATAATAAAAATTCTATATTCTTTGATTGCTTTGAGAAGAAATGATGAAAATCCATCTCCAATCCAGAGATTCTGGTCATCTAGAAAAATATTAATTCTTCTTCTACAAAAACCATTATAGAGATTACCAGTAAAATTATAACATGTATTTTCACCTCTAAAACTAAGAAAAACATCATGGTTGAAATGAGTGACCACACTCTGCACCATGATTATGCTAGCGTGTGGTTGATTGAGATTGAGATAATCACCAAAACTTATCTTTAATACAGCTAGAATAAATAAAAGAATCAGGAACTTACTTGGAAAGTTCATGAAGTGAAAGTCGTGGAAATGCTAAGAGCCTGTTATTCATTGCTCACTTTAATAGGTCAACAGGCCCAGTGAGAAAACTGCAACTAGTTGAGGCTGCTTTTGGTGCACATAGCCTATCTTCATGAATTTAAATTACATGTACTATTTGTCAGCAAAATTGACTTTCCACGGGACTTTGATTACTTTCCGAGTAAATAAGTTGTTCCTTTGAGCTTTTCCCATATATTTATTAATTTAAAACACCATTTTATAGTATTACTTCATAATTAATTTCATTAAAATTAATAAACTAAACCATAATGTTTGAAAGCGATTATTTCCATGATTAGTTGATAATTTTATAAAGAATTTGACCTCTTTAAGGGTTAAATATTTTTGTTTAATTTATTTATTTTGAGATTTAATAAAAGACAATTAAATAATAAAAATATTCAATTGTTAAAGGGGCTGAACTTTTCGTAGAATTATCGTTATATATGGCAATATCTTAACTTATTTCATATGATAACATTATAGATAATATGACTCTCCATTTAATCATAAAAGTACATAAAATTTACTTACCATCTTTAATATTAATAACAGTGTAAAAGATTGCCCCTTTGTTTGGTTAGAGAGAAAACAGAAGAGGAAAAAAAAAGAAAATTTTGAAAATTAGATTGAAGAGAAAATGAAGAGAACAAAAATTTTAAAATTGTAAAGTATCAAAAAAATAATAATCACAAATATTTGTCTTTTTTCCCTTCTTTTCTCTCAATCCAAATAAAAGAAAAGTTTAAATTTTTAAAAAATTGTTTTTCATTCATACAAAGCTTGACCGACTAGATTGAACAGTAAATAAGTAATTCTTTTAGACATCTTTGGTGCATGTAATTTGTTTCATATTGATATGGAAAAAAAAAAAAAAGCTTATATTGATATGTGCTATAATAGTAAACCCACACACACATCAAATATCAAATATTATCTTCAAAAAGTTTTTAGAAAATATTCCATCACTTTTTTTATTATTACCCTTTGGTTAATTTGATTAAAACTGATAACGTAAGCCATATTGAATGAAAATTGTTCTGGCACACAGGAATAATTAAATTGAAAATTTATGCATTCTCATATTAATTCTAAGTTTTTTAAAATAAAATTTATTTATTTTTTTATATCATCTCTTAATAGTCAAGTGATAATTTTATTAAGTTATATCAGTTATTTATTATTGATTTAATTAATAAATTAAATAATCATATGCTTCAATTTATTCAAATTAGAATATTTAATGATAAAATTGAAAAGTGAATTTTTGAATAATAAAATTGAGAAAATAACCATCTTTAAAAATGAAAACGTTATATTACTTTTTTTAATATAAAATTATGTAATTAATCATCTAAAAATGAAGACAATATATGATCATTGAGAATACTATACTAAGCTTAAAGAAGGAATTTCAATGTATGGTAATGCTTCAGTTTATGCTTTAAGAAACTGTAAGTGAAATTATAGCGTGCAGCTTCGTCCCGGAACACGCGTGAAAAGTTGCATGTACAATTTGTCGGCAAAATTGACTTCCCATTGGCCCAATGGGAGCCACAAGCAGTCACTTTCCACAAGGCTCTTTTCATTACTTTCCAAGTAAATGGGTTCTCCTTTTTAACCTTTTTTTCAGTATTACCCCTCTTAGTTAATTATATTAAAATTAATAAACTAAAGTATAATGTTTTGGAAGTGGCAATTTTGACAACTATATTAACTAATATCATAATAATAAAGTTATACAGACTAGATTATCCTTCTATTTAATCACAAATACGAAGTCTTAATTTATCTCTTTTAAAATAAAGATGTTTAAAATCATTCTACCACTTTTAATATGACCAATTTTATTGCAAAAATCATAACAATTAGATCAGTAAAAAAGGATAATGATTTGTTAACGGTTGATTTTGCTAATCGGTCAATGGAGGGTTTAAGAAATCGAGCTACTATTCTATCGATCAATATGTGTAAGTTTGAAATGAGATTTAAGAGAAGAGAGGAAAGAATAAGATGGAGTTTTATCGTAGTTCGGCTAAAGTCTGTTCGATCCCTTTGTCCACGATGAGTATGATTCTTTTTTAATAGCAATTACAGCAATGGATACAAGAGAAGGTCTCCCTGTGTTTTTTTTTTTTACTTCCGCTTCACTCTTCTTTCTCTTCTGTTTCTTGTCTGTCCCTTTGGCTTTCCCTTCCCATTTATCTTTATGGGGGGATTATAATAGATAATAATAGCTTATTCGTATAGAACTATGATTACATCTGTACTAAGCATTAAATGCTAGACGACAAGTAATAAATGTTGGGTAAATCATTGTCGGATCTTTGGGAGCTATGGATTGGTAGGGTGCTTTAGGCTGCGTCCGTTAGACATTTGGTCGGTTCCCCAGGCATGGAGAAGAGCTTGCCAGCATCCTTGTCAGCTGGAGCTCGTGATCACACGTCAGGTGGCTTGCTGTAAGGTCTCCAGCAACCTTGTCTTGGTTTGGGCCACGTCTTTTCCTTTTAGGCCCCCAGCTTCCTGGGCTTCTACTGACTTTCTTATTTGTCTAAAGAATTCCCACAACATCAGCCCCCTAACTTGTAGCTTGCCTTGCAAGCTGAGAGTTTTTGATGTGCTTTCTAAGGGAAAGATATCGCTTCTGAAACTTGATCCACTCAATGGTTACCAGCGCATCCTACGTAATGGTTGTTAATGACATGAATTGCCTGGTCTGATTTTTCGGCATTATCCGCTGCTTTATTAGGGTAGTGGGATGAGCTTGATTGGGGGGTAAGTCGAGCTCTGGAGGCTTAGTGCTTTTGCACCAAGTGTGCCCGAGCTAGTAAGTAGCAAGCTTTGGAGGCTTGGTGCTTATGCACCAGGTGTGCTTGAGCTGTTAGGGTGAGAGATTTAGAGGCTTAGTGCTTACGCACTAGGTGTGCCTGAGCTGCTAGGATGAGAGCTCTGGAGGCTTAGTGCTTATGTACCAGGTGTGCCCGAGCTAGTAGGTAGCGAGCTCTGAAGGCTTAGTGCTTATACACCTGGTGTGACCAAGCTAATAGGTAGTGAGCTCTGGAGGCTTAGGACTTATACATCAAGTGTGCTCGAGCTGCTAGGATGAGAGCTTTGGAGGCTTAGTGCTTATGCACCAGGTGTACCTGAGCTAGTAGGTAGTGAGCTCTGGAGGCTTAGTACTTATGCACTAGGTGTGCCCGAGCTAATAGGTAGTTGGCTCTGGAGGCTTAGTACTTATGCACCAGGTGTGCTCGAGCTCCTAGGATGAGAACTCTGGAGGATTAGTGCCTACGCACCAGGTGTGCTCGAGCTAGTAGGTAGCAAGCTCTGGAGGCTTAATGCTTATGTACTAGGTTTGCCTGAGCTAGTAAGAAGCGAGCTCTGGAGGCTTAGTGCTTACGCACTAGGTGTGCTCGAACTGCTAGGATGAGAGCTTTGGAGGCTTAGTGCTTACACACCACCTGTGCTTGAGCTGCTAGAGTAAGAGACGAAGCGTCTTTATTTGATTTCAAGGTCGTGAGCAATGAGCTGTTCAGGGACCGGTAATGTAGTTCACCCTTTCGTTTCCTGTTTGTAATTTGGAACGTAGGTTCTGTGCGTGTCTCTTCGATTCTTGCGGCCGGCATAATGATTATCATGCTCAGCTGGAAGGCATTAGAATTAAATGCTGACAGGCGCTAGTTCGTTAGATTATGGGTCAGTTGCAGGGCTCCTTCATCCAACGATTTGACTCATCCAATTTTAAATCAGACAACTCCCCCTCTTTCATCAAATTACTTTACTCCTGCTTCGTCTTTTCTCCTTACCCAGAGACCATCCACCATCTTCATCTGAAGAACCTTGCCCTGTCCTATTGGCATTGCCAGACCGGCTTTCAGGCTGCAGCTCTACCACCATTGCTTGAGTTTTTGGACCATCCTTCAAAGCATTAAGGCGAGTTTCTGCTTCTATACAGTTGATTTTATTTTCAATTTGAAAGTTTTTTCTTTTCTTTTTTCTTCTTTTTTCGGATGTTCTTGGCGTCGGTGGGAAACAACGATTCGAGTGGGTTATTGTTGATCCGTCGATGGTGGTTAGGGTCTTAGGTGGTGGTGACAGAGTTTTTTAAGTCCTAAAGCCTCTGTGGCCTATCTCTTCAGGGTCCTCCCTTGCATTTTAGGTGGTTTTGGGGTAGTATTGTCTTCCTCCTAGGTTAGGTGGTTCCTAGATTTGAAGGCTTTCTTGTCCAGGGCCTAATTTTCTTTTCCTTTTCTTGTCTTCTTTGTAGATGTCTCAGCCCTCTAAGCATCGCTGCCACCTAATAGTCAGCGAGGACACCGACTCTGAAGAGAGTGAGGAAATACTTTGCATATGGGACATAACTTCCCAAAGTGGCGAGGTTGCAAGCGGGTTCGAAGCTCGGGGGGAGCCAGTGGAGTTTGAAGCCGCCTCACCTTTTAAGCACTTCCCTCCTACTATAAGACCTAGAGAAATAGGGGGATTGCAAAGGAATTCTTTTTTCTGAAAGTTTGCCACATATTAGTGCCATCTCTAGAGGACCACGCTGCTCACCTTCCATTGAGGTTCGTGGTCATTAGCATCCACCACCTCAACGCTGGTTTTTGGTTCCCCGTCTCACCGTTCATTATTGACTTCCTAAACGAACTGGGGCTCGCGCTGGTGCAATTGACTCTCAATGCGTACTCTTCTTTGATTTCTTTTGCATTGATTCACCTTTAAAATGGCCTTCATCCTCCTAACGTGCGAGTCTTATGCTTTCTCTACCAGATTAGGGTATCAGGTGGCAAAAAGGCTTTTACTATTTGTCACCTCATCCCTCGACGTATAAGAAGGTGTTGCATTCTAGGGAAGCTCGGGGAAAATCCAATGCAGGTCCTTATAAAACCCGCTGGTTCTTCGTGTCTTGCCCGTTATTGCATTGTCTTCAGAACTTTTCTTTTATAGTTGATCCAGGTGAGTAAGTTGGAAGAAGAGATGATCTTTTTATTTGTTTATTTTTTCATTCATCATTGCCTCTTTCTTCTTCTTTTTTCTTATTTTGTCTAACGTTTCTTTGTGTTTTCTACAGAGGGTATCCAAAGGGAGAGGTCAGAGTTAAGTGTTGAGAAAATCGAGATACTAGACCAACTGTCTGTCTCTGATGCTTCCTCGAGTAGTTTAAAGTTTAACAATGACCTCCTATAAGCTCATAGACTTTCCCCTACTTTAGGTATCAAGCTCATCAACAGCTCGCTTGACATTAGAGTTCACGGCATAAGGGAGATCCCTCCTCCAAGGTGCAAATGGGTTGCTACTTCCTCTGCTTGTGCTGATTGTCCTTCCTCCTCTTTGGCTCCCCAGAAGTCTGCTCCGATCGTTCCTCCCCCCGTCCCAGCTTTGACTCAGGTTGATCTCCCTTTCAACTTATCAATAGTGGTAAAAACCTTGCTTCCCCTAGCTTAGACCTTGCAACGCAGCTCTGCTGAAGCAGAAAGGGAAGTCGAGAGGTTGCAGAGTCATAGAAGTGATGCTCCCAACCAACCCTCTCCAAAGAGGTGAAGGATTAGTAAGGGGAAGGAGCCCACTTATAGTTCACTGCCTCAACCTATAGGCGGATCGGACCGTCCCTCTGAAGGATTAGGGGCAAAAACTCTGGTCTATTACAACATTATGCATGAGAACATGGGTCAGATAATGTTGCATCCCTGGAAGATGAGGGGGTGCAAGGCAGTGTCCTGATGGAGACATTGACCAGTCACTGTTTAGTGGCTAGTGATACTTTTTTTCTTTCTTCTCTCCCCTTGCTTTCTTTTCTTTTCATTTTGTCTTCGTATTTTAACCCCTTCTTCTTTTTTCCTTCCCATTTTGCTCTTCTCATGGGGCTCTAGAGGCTATCAAGTAGAGGAAGGAATGTCAAGACTGGGAGGAAGAGAGAGACCAGTTCAAAGCTGACCTTGCTGCTACCACCAATGAGGTGGCAGAATTGAAGAAAAAGTTGGAGGACACTGAGCGCTGGCTGGAGAGTGCCAATGCCACGGCGAAGAGGGGAAAGGAGTCCTTTGCTCGTGAGGTAGCTGACTTTTCTTTGAGGCTACGAAGGGCCCATGAGGAATTACAGAAAAGCAGGGAGGATATACTCCTTCTTACACAAGAGGCCTGAGGCTTCCAGAGGCAGCTTGAAGTTGCTCGTGAGGAGACAGACCGTGCTATTGAGAGAGCACAGTAGGCTGAAGAGAGAGCCGTACGCATTGAAGAGGATGTCATCAAGGTGAGAGAAGAGACCTCCGCTATGGTCGAAGAAGCTCGGGCAGCCGCTAGTATTCATACCACTAATAGCTTCATGTACACTCTGTGGCTGAACCATCCAAGTATGGACTTCTCCTTCTTTGGTAGAGAGATCTTGGTCATCATCCAAGGCTTCGTTGAAAGCACGGGAATGGGTCCTCCTTCTGGTGCTGATGCTGCGGATGGTCCTCCTAAGGAAAGTGCAGCACCGGTCGAGGCTACATCATTAGGAGAAGGAGTAGTTAGGGATGAACTCAATGGAGAGATAACAGAAAATATGCCTGCAGTGACCCCTTCAAACTCCCAGGATCATCCTACTTCAACGGCCCTTCCTTGGGGTCACAACTTCCAGGTTGGATAAGGCACAAGATGAGGTCACCCAGTTTGAAGCTTTGAGCTCTCACCCTCCTGTTATAATATCGGGCTACCCTTTGTTGATAAGTTGCAATCCTCAGGCATGCTTCGTCCCTTTTCTCTTCGATGAGGTTGAGGTTTCCTAAGAGTAGCTGGTCATTCTCTCTCATATCGAAGGTGGCTCTTCGATGTGAGGTAACCTCGAATTCCACTGGCAGCATGGCTTCAGTCCCATAGACCATAGAGAAAGGAGTTTCCCTCGTGCAGTTGCAAGTCGTGGTGCGGTAAGCCCATAATACTATTGGTAGCTCATCTACCTACCCATGCCCTTTTTTTCATTTCCAGCTTCTTCTTTAGGATCTGCTTGATGATTTTATTGACCGCCTCTACCTGCCCATTAGTTTGAGGGTGGTCTATTGACGAGAAGCTTTTCAAAATCCTAAGGTCGTCCTAGAATTGAATGAACTATTCACTAGTGAACTGTGTCCTATTATCGGATACTGTTTATTGGGGAACATCGAATCGATAGATAATATTGTTCCAGACAAACTTTTGAATCTGAGAGGAAGAAATCTAGGCCAATTCCTTTACTTCTGCCCACTTGGTGAAATAGTCCACTTCTACTACAACGTATTTACAATTTTTGCGAGCTGTGGGAAGGGGTCCTATCAAATCGATCCCCCAAATTGTGAAAGGCCATGGGTTGATCATTTGCTGGAGGCAAGCTGGAGGAGCTCGAGGGACATTGGCAAACCTTTGGCACTTATCACACCTCCTGACGAGGTCAAGAGCATCCCGTTTCATGGTTGGCCAGAAGAAACCTTGTCGAAGGACCTTTTGTGCTAATGATAGTCCCCTAATGTGATTTTCGCAGCGTCCGATGTGTATTTCTTTCAAAATGATATCGCACATGGGGCCATTGACACAACGAAGAAGCGGGGTCGAGAGACCTCTTCTATAAGGCATGTCATCCATGATGAAATATCTTGCGGCTCGAAAACGTATACGGCATGCTTCCAACTTATTTTCGGGGAGTTCGCCATTCTGGAGATATTTGACAATAGGGGCCATCCATGAGCCATTCATTGGAGTGGTCGTCATCACATCATTTTTCTACTTAATGCTGGGAGACGGGAGGATTTCTACAGGGATCGCTCCTGTGAATTTTGCATCCTTGGCTGTGGCTAAGCAGGCTATAGCATCTGCATGTGCGTTCTGAGCCCAAGGGACTTGGCTAATTTCATACCTTTGAAATGTACAAAGTAGTTCTTGGGCTTTCTGTAGGTACATAGCCATTTTCGCCCCTTTTACTTGATATTCCCCTTTTATGTGGCAGATAACTAGTTGGGAGTCGCTAAAGATCTTTAAGTTTTCAGCTTGTACCTCCTTCACGAGGTGAAATCTTGCCAGAAGCGCCTTGTATTTGGCTTCATTATTGGTGACCTGAAATTTGAGCCTTAAGGCGTAGTGGACTTTATACCCTTAAGGACTGATCAATAGGACTCCTACCCCTGCCTCATGGTCGCACGATGACCCGTCGGTGTAAACCTCCCACCATGGTCTTTCTGAGGTTCCTGCCTCCTCTTCTGTAGATCTGATGAATTCAGCTATGAAGTCGGCTAAGGCTTGTCCCTTGACTGCCGATCACAGTTTATAGTGGATATCAAATTGAGAAAGTTTGACTGACCATTTGAGCGATTGTCCTGAAGCATCTACTTTCTAGAGGGTTAACCTCAGTGGGTATCGAGTTGGAACCTCAATGGAATGGACTTGAAAGTACAGTCATAGCTTTCTTGATGCAATCACAAGGTAGTAGATGAGTTTCTCGATAAGAGTATAGTTTTCCTCGACATTTACCAGCCTTTTGTTCACATAATAGATTGGGAGTTGTATCACATTCTCCTTGTGGACAAGGGTCGTGCTGATGGCATGCCGTGATACCTTTAAGTAAAGAATAAGAACATCCCCTTCCCGTGGTTTGGAGAGAAGAGGGGCCTGACCCATATACTCCTTCAAAGATATAAAAGCAGCTTTGCATTCCTTCGTCCACTCAAAACACTTTGCCTTTTTCAAAGCTTTAAAAAATAACAAGCATCAGTCTGTCGCATTGGACACGAACCTGCTCAGGGCTGCATCCGACCAATCAGGCTCTGGATGTCCTTGACCCCACTAGACAACCTCATATTGACGAGCGCCTTTATTTTCTCAGGATTTGCCTATATGCCTCTATTGTTTACCATGAACCCTAGAAACTTACCCAAAGCTACTCCAAATGTGCACTTCAGCGTGTTCAGCTTCATCTAGTATTTTCTCAAAATCTGGAACATCTCATCCAGGTCGTTTATGTGGTCAGAGACCTGCCTGGACTTAACGAGCATGTCATCCACATAGACCTCCATGGTTTTCCCAATTTGATCTTTAAATATTGCGTTGACTAGTCGTTGGTAGGTCATTCCGGCATTCTTGAGTCCAAAAGGCATCACCTTATAGTAGTATAGCCCCCTATCCATAATAAAATGATGTATACTCCTCGTCTTAAGGCTCCATGGGTATCTAATTATACCTGGAGTAGGCATTTATGAAGCTGAGGAGCTAATGGCTGGCTGTGGTGTCAACGAGCTGGTCGATCCTTGACAGAGGGAAGTTGTCTTTTGGGCATGCCTTATTGAGGTCGGTGAAGTCCACACATGTCTTCCATCTCCCGTCCTTCTTCTTGACCAAGACGGGGTTGGCTACCCAGACCATGTAATGAGCCTCCCAAATGAACTTATTTGTCAAGAGCCTTTCCACTTCCTCCTTCAGGGCACATGAGCGTTCCACAGTTAGAGGTCTTCTTTTTTGCCTTACTGGTTGATGGCGAAGGTCGATGTTCAGCTTGTGCGATATAATTTTGGAATCAATTCCCACCATATCTTCATGGATTCAGGAAAAGACATCCAAGTTCACTCTGAAGAAGTTCATTAATTAGCTCTTCACATTGGGAGATAAACTCCCCCCGAGTTTGAATCATCATTGATCATCTGCCTCGTTGACCCCAACTTCTTCAAGCTCTTTGACTGGTCCAGTCTCTCTTTCTATTTCCTAGTCACATAGGTTGAAGCCATGCTGACCTCGATCGAGTTCAAAGCTTGAGGCTCCTTGTCAGAAGTCACGTCTATCTTCTTTCCTTTGTCCCTAATCTTAACGACGTCTTCATAGCATCGCTGGGCCGTGTATTGCTTGCCCCGTACACATCCGACCCCATTCATCATGGGAAAATAGACCATCAAAGTTTGTGTGGACACAATCAGATCTAGGTCATTCATTGTTGGTCGTCCCAGAACTATGTTGTAGGTCGACGGGCAGTCTATGACTAAGAAGTCGGTTAGGATGGTGAATTGATAGTTCCTATGTCCCAGAGTGATAGTGAGTCTGACTCGTCCCACAAGGAATATTGCATCACCGGTTAAGCCGAAGAGAAGATTGTGTGAAGATTCAAGGTTGCTCCGGTTTAGTTCCATTTGATCAAAGCATCTCTTATACATAACATTGACCGAGCTATCGGTATCCAACATGATCCTCCTTACTTCGACATTGCCGACCTTAGCCCTAATGACGGCGATGTTATTGTGCGGGGATTGGATTCCCCATCCATCATCATCTACAAAGGTAATACATCTGGGAGCCATCTTGGCCTTTTTATTGAGCCTACCGTGCTTGTTGCCTGCGGACAAGACGTAGCTCGCATTCTGCACATACCGCTATCATTAACTACATGAGGCTCTTGCGATGTGTGGCCCCCTATGGATCATGTAGATGGTCCTGACCACCGCCATTTGTTCTTGCTCGGGCTCATGAGGTGGTTGTATTGTGCACAGAGGAGATTGACGGTTTGAGGGTCATGCCACATAATCTATTAGACGGCCTCTCCGGATGAGATCTTTGATCGTATCCCTAAGAGATTTACACTCTGAGGTTGTGTGCTCGATATCGTTGTGATAGGCACAAAAACTGTTTGGGCCCCAATGCTTTGGGGGAGTCTGCAGTGGCCTTGGTCCTCCAAAATTCTCCCTATGCTTTTCCACGACGTATATTCTCTCCATGGTTTTGGTTAAGATGCTATAGTTGCTATAACGGCTTCGGGGTTTAGATTGTTCTACCCTGGGTCTCTTCGTGGGCTGCATTCCCACGTTGTTGATTTTATTTGCCTAGTCTTTGCCATGGTTTCCTCATTTCCTACCTTTGCTAGGGGCAGAAGGGCTGGCTTCAGCCTTCTGCCCAAATCCTTTTGAGCTGAAAGTTTCCTCCTGTCGGATCTCTTTTGTGGCCCGCTCATAGAACTCTCTCAAGTTCTTCAGCGAAGACTTGTATATGCTCTCATACAACTTTCTATCCCTACATAATTCGATCGAAATCACGGTCAAAATGCTGTCATCAGAAGGACTTTCCACATTATTGACCTCATATCAAAATCAGGTGATATAATCCTTCAGTGACTCATTCTTTCTTTGAAATATCGTGGCTAGGTGATAGGGTGGTGCAAGTTGCTTCTTCAGGGCCTCGTACTGGTCCATAAACTTACCCTGACATTCTTTCCAGTTGTTGATGCTACGAGCTAGAAGACTCTTGAACCATGCCCTCAACACATCCCCGAGGATGACTGGGAAAACCCAACATTTAACCAGGGGATTACTAGTTTATAGGTCCATTTGGATGTTGAAGGCATCTAGGTGGTCATAGGGGTTACTTCTTCTATTGTACGACGAGATTGATGGCACCTAGAAGCGTTGGGGGAGAGGTTCCATCTCGATCTCCTTGGACAATGGGGTTCTGCCCTCGTAATGGCCCGATTGGTCCTGAATGGAGGGGCTTTTCTCTAGTTTTTGCACCCTTTGTAACAACTCTTCAATCATTTGACCTTAGACCTCGGACTGTTGACCCTTGACATTGTTGTGGTCTACCTTAGAGCGTTCTACGTAGTGTGGGCTCTTGATTTGCTGGCTTCCTTTCTCCTTATGAGCCCGTTGTCCTCCCTTTTCTGGCTGTAAGTTAGAGGAAAGATTTGAGTTGGCCCTCTGAGCTTCTTCTCCGGCTGGCTGCTATCTCCGTGTTGGCACCTCTGTCTGTGGCTGTCTAGCCGTTTCAGTGATGGAAGTGTCTTTATCATGCTCTCTAACCCTCTAAATGCAAGCTTGGGTCAGTGCTTCATCCACGTCGGTGAGTTTCTTCACCGTATTATCGAGTACCTCCTAACGTTGGCGTAGCATCTGCACTCCATCCGCCTCCAGGAGGGTTGAGGAAGTACTTGCCAATACTGGATATTCTTCTTCAGGTATGTTTCGCCGTCCTTCGCCATAATCGCTTGGTGGATTGGCGGCACCTGAACTCTAGGTTATTCTAATTCTTGCCATCGTAAAAGATGTGAAAGTAGTCGGTCCCATCGGGTGTGCCAAAATGTCGACGGTCAATTTTGGTAATCGATCAACGGAGGGTTCAAGAAATCGAACTTCTATTTTATCGATCGATATGTGTAAGTTTGAAATGAGATTTAAGAGAAGAGAGGAAAGAACAACAAGGAGTTTTATTATGGTTTGGCTAAAGTCTATTTGATCCCTACATCTACGGTGAGTATGATTCTTTTTCAATAACAATTGCAGCAATGGATACAAGAGAATGTCTCTCTGTGTTTTTTTTTTTACTTCCACTTCACTCTTCTTTCTCTTTTGTTTCTTGTCTGTCCCTTTTGGCTTTCTCGTCCCATTTATCTTTATGGGAAGATTATAATAGATAATAATAGTTTATTCATATAGAACTATGATTACATCTGTACCAAGCATTAAATGCTAGATGACAAGTAATAAATGTTAGGTAAATCATTGTCGGATCTTTGGGGGCTATGGACTGATAAGGTGTTTTAGGCTGTGTCTGTTAGGCATTTGGTCGGTTCCCCAGGCATGGAGAAGCGCTCGCCAGCGTCCTTGTCAGTTGGAGCTCATAATCGTACATCAGGTGGCTTGCTGCAATGTCTCCAGCGACCTTGTCTTGATTTGGGCCATGCTTTTTCCTTATGAGCCCCTAGCTTCCTAGGCTTCTGCTGACTTTTTTATCTGTTCGGAAAATTCCCACAACATCATAAAAAATAAAAGAGAAAGAAACATAACTGGCTAAAATTCCCATGATGTTTTAATGTCTGCATAGCTTCACTTGCCTAAGAAATTGACTATTAAAGCTTATATGATTAGACCAAAATGATGAATCTGTAAAATAAATAAATAAATAAAGTCCTCGTGAAAAAAAGAATCATCAAATAAATATATATATATATATATTGAGCTAAAATAAACAATAATAAAATCCAAATGACAATATTATAATATTATGTTTTTTTTTTGCAATGTATAAAATCCAGGCACTTAGATAGCTACATATGAAAAAATCTCCAAAAAAAGCTTTTGCCTACTGAAATCATAGTTCTCTTCATTCTGTTCCTAGAAGATAACATTCGGTGATGAGTTGTCCTAGATTAATTGAAAAATAGTAAGTATCTAAGAAGATAGAGTAAAAAAAAAAATATCAAAAATTTTTATAAAAGAAAATTATAAATGGATTTTATATTAAAAATAATTGACTTTTGCAAAAAAAAAAAGAAAGAATTTTATATGAATGTTGCTATGGTTTCATAAAAGATGCATATAAATCCTAGGTTTAAGATAAAATGTTAGATTATATTTTTATAAATCTTTAAGTTTGAGGAAATTACATATATAACATTTAGGAGAGTAAATTATAAATAACTCCTTATTTTAATTTGTATAACATAAATTTATATCTTTTCTTTAAAATTGCATATATATATATATTCTTTGTATTTAGTAAATGTATAACATAAGGAAGGAAAATGTAATATACAAAAAATAAGAAAGAATGTATTAGATTAAGGATT
>JANHAO010013066.1:0-16037 GCA_026873985.1 Saraca asoca | reverse complement strand
TCCTCAGCCAAACTACTCCCTTGTGGCATTTCTTCTGCAATCCTAAACACCTCATTGAAAAACCCTTCTTTACACAAAGAGTCAAGAAGATTTGCAAAGGCAGCATTCTTCACTTCTGGGTCATTTTCATCTTTCATTTTCTCCCATAACTTGCTCATCAGCCCTCTCCCACCTTCAACGTCTCTTTTCTGCAAAATGCCACGAATCATGATACTATATGTCAGAGCATTAGGCATCACTCCATTCTCATTCATTTCATCAAAAACCTTCTCTGCATCCCTCAATTCGCCAATCTTGCAATACCCGTTGATGAGGGTAGTGTAAGAAACAGTATTTGGACAGTGCCCTCTCTTCTTCATATCGAAAAACAATCTTTGAGCTTCATCAGTTCGGCAAATTGAGCAAAGCTGATCCATCAAACGGTTATAATTGATCAAAGAAGGTACAAACTCAGGCTTCAAAATAATCAAACGTTGAATAACAAGCAATGTGCTATGTGGGCTGCGAGAATCTAGCAACCGAGCGATAAGCACATTGCAGGTTCGCTCATCAGGAACACAACTAGAGGCAATAAACAGAGAGAGACGATGATGGGCTTCTGAAAAACGATTGGAATCGCAAAGTGCGTGGATGATGCTACTGAGATTAAGGGAATCGGGGATGTACCCACGAAGGGTGAGGCGGTCCAGAAGGCGAAGAGCCTCATCAACGTTGTGGTTTTTAGCACAGAGTCTATGGATCCTCTTTGTCCAGTGGGTCCTGTTGGTGATGCTCTCTGCTGGTTCTTCTTCATCATTAACGTCATTCTTCAACAGTTCAACGGAGCTTGCGAATCTGAATAATATTATTTTGCTTTTGATTGAGTAGAAGTGAGGAACATCAATTCTGCTTGCATGAGCTCCAAACCACTGCTTTGCAACTCTCATGCATGCTATTTGACAAAACATATAGGCTAAGACAATCTGCAGGATGGTGGTTTTGTCGCAGATGTTTATGTCTGTGAACCAGTGAATCTATATGTCAATCAGTGGGCCGCCTTAGAAATATGGGCCTGTAGGAAAGTTCTCTTTAATGTGGGCTGTGATCCCCGCCAGGATCCACTTTTCTAGTGTGACTCATATTACATGATTATTCCCTACTGATTGGGAATGAATTACAATTACACATGTACATAACCTTAAATCATGTATTTGAATTTCATATGATTACATCATAATTAATATTACAAAGGATGATCTATACCTTTTATAACTAAGCAGTCCATATTTAATATATATATATAAAAACAAAAAAAAAAAGTGTAGATGAGCAAACTTTTACCATCTTGGAGAAATTATGGTAAAATTGTTTGTGTTTTTACCATCTTCAAGTTCATCTGCAATAATTGTTTGTCTGAAGTTATTTATTGACGTGAATCCTTAAGAACAACATTCTACTAGTGTCAACCTTGATCCCATTGATGAGGATGAATTGGTGCTCCATTTATTTAAAATGATAAATTGATGATTCTCTGATTGCTTAGTTAATTTTTTGGGAAGAAATTGCTAAATCGAGGAATAGTGCAAAATCTGATGAGAAATATATGAAATTTTTGGGACATCTTAATCATGCAATGTCTTAGGTTGAATACTTGGTGTATTACGACTACTTCTCAAGATAGTTTTAATATCATTCTCAACGAAACACCCTAACACTTTATTGGTAAATTCTTAAATGTGAAACGCTAGGACCCAAAGGACAATGAAGAGTAAGTTGATATGGATACTAATGAATTTTGGATACAGGTACATGGCCTCCCACCTGACTACTTATCTGCTATTGATGCCCCTATTATTGGTATCACTTAGGGAAAGTTGTCAAAATAGAATATGCTATACATTAGGGGGATTATAGTTAGATATTTTCTTCGAATTCAGGTGTTGATTTCTTTGCTAAAACCTGTAAAATTGGGCTTCTGGCTACCTAATGTTGGATTAAATTTCAATATGAAAGGCTTCAACACTTTTGTTTTAACTGTAGTATCATAGGCCATGATCAAAAAGAATGTAAGTAACCTCGTACATGGGGATGTGATACACCAGACTATAAACATTATGGAACTAAAATAAGAGTTGCCCAAGCAAGGGATCTAGTTATACTTATATTAACATTGGATTTAAACACATCAGGGATTCACCAAGTAACCATATACCTACATTAAAAAAATGGTCAGAGAGACATATTGTGGACAAAGGAATGACCTTAGAGGTTTCTAATAAATTAGAGAAGAAGGTCTTAATCACTGTTACTCCTATAAAGATTACTTTATTTTCAAATACTATTTGTATAAACTTAACTTATCAATCCCAAACAAGCCTATAAGTGATTCTCAAGTTACAAAGATTGATATTAATGACCCCATTCGTATGAAGCACACATTTTCTACTCCATAACTATAAACTACTGATACTCTAGGTGCTCCTATGTTAGTTACAAAGAACTTTGACACTATTTCTATTCCTATGGCACCTTGTTTCATCACTATAAATGTGAATAATGCTATTATAGAATGGTTCCCACTTGGAAATAAGAGAAAGAAATAGGATTTGTGGAAGGTGGAGAAGTCTTGGAGGTATTGGTTAAAGGTTACCTCAAGTGACAAGTTAGGAACCAAAATCAACCGAATTTTGCATAAGGATTGCAGTGGAGCCTAGGGTGTTTACTACACAGAATCATTGGAAATTTAGAGTGAGGAGGTATAAGATTAGAAAATTGCAAAATGATTTCATCATGTAAGGTATTTCTGATAGTGTATATAAGGTTGAAAAGGCACACTATAAAAAATTATGCAATTTCCAATGAAAAATCAACCAATAATGAAAAGGCCGTAGGTTATCGATGACAGTAAACTGTCGAAATATTTAAAAAATCTGTTATACATTAAAATTCATGGGAAAACGGGCATGAACTTTAAAAAAATTTGCTTATTGTTATGGATAGATTTTGATATGTGATGGAATTCAAATGGGAAAATTTATCAAAAATTTGAAAAACTCATAAATGTCAAGCACATGATTTATGACTTATTTGTGTTTTCCTTCTACCTTATATGCCGTATTAAAACTCTTTCTGACTTTCCTAACTTGATTCTTCCTCTTTTAAGGTATTTTTCACAAATTTAAATCGATTAAAATTTTCTAACTACTTTATTTTACATTTTTATTGATTGATTTTATTTAATTATTATGTGTTTTATGAGTTAATTGGTTTATCTTATTTTATTTTTTACAGTTTTAGTCTTTAATTTCTATATCAGTTATTTTGTCACTTTTTTTACTTGTATACTAGGTTAGTACATACTATTAATTATTAGTTGATTAATTATTCATAATTTTCATGTTGTTGGAGTTAATTTTTCATTATTAATTGTATTTTCTTACATGTTTGAATTAGAATTTACTAATTATAACTGGAGCATTATATTTAGGAATTATATATATTTTGAATTAGATTATGTAGGATTAAATAATTAGATGACATAGTTAATAGTGTTGTTGAAATTATTTTAGGAATTTTGTATATTTTTAGTTAGAATTTATTTTTATTTTAGAAATTATATATATTTTGATTTTGTTAATTTTTGAAATTAGTAAATATATTGTAGGTATTAATTATTAATTTCCTATATAGATTTGGTTATTGTTTATTTTTATTAAGTAGGAGAAAATATAATAGTGGAACTATTTATGGAATATGAAAATTTTATAAATAGTTTCTCTTATATATTTTCATAAATATGTAGTCAGGTGAATATATGATAGACTTCTTCCGAGATGTAGTGGATATAAAACAAATTTTCTTAATAAGGTGGAAGAGTTTATCAATTTTACAAAAATTTAACCAATTTATATACATAATGATTAGATAAGATGTCCATGCTCTACATATAAATATAGAAAAATTTTACCTCCTGATAAAATTTAGGCTAATTTGTATAAATTTATATTTAAATATGATTACTAGTGATTGACTAATTATAATGAGAAGAGACCTACAAAAAAGGAAAAATCTTTTAGTGGTATCACATGAGATTTACATGATGCAAATAATAAGTATAAAAATATAATGTTGGATACCAGTTGACCAAATTACAACTTACTGTGAGCACAATGTATAAAAGCTTCCAAATAAATATGTTCAAAACTTTTATGAAATGTTAAAAGTTGTATATCGGCCATTAGGGACAGGTTGTACTAACAATTTAGAGTTGTCATTAGCAGCAAGGATGCTAAGTATAAAATCTAACTTCAAGTTACCATAAAGTTCCTCTAATCAAATTATACAACTTATGATCGACATACACCTACTGATAATATTGCTCCTTCTAACTTTTATGAAACTAGGAAGTTAGTGAAGAATTTAGGGTTATACATTGGTCATTATGGATAAGTTGTACTAACTATTTAAAGTTGTCATTAGTAGTGAGGAAGTTAAGCATAAAATTTGACTTCAACTTACCATAAGATTTTTTCTATCAGATTATGCAACTTATGATCGACACACACCTGTTTGATAACGTTGTTTCTCCTAACTTTTATGAAATGAGGAAGTTAGTAAAGATGTTAGGATTGAGGCATTAGAAAATAGATTGTTGTATGAAATGGTGTATTTTATTCCATAAGGAGGCTAGATTTGATAGAGAATGTAAAATTTGCGGTTCACCTCGATATAAGAAATGGATGATAGGCTAGAATGACAAAGAAGTTCCATTCAAGATAATATGTTATCTGCCCTTAATCCCCAAATTACAAAGATTGTATGCTTTAATGAAGTTAGCTTCTCATATAAGATGACATCATGAGAATTGAAGGGAGTTAGGCATTCTATGTCATCCTTCGGATCAATAAGTTTAGAGACTAAAAGTACCTAGAGTTTATAGTCAATCCTTAAAATGTAAGACTTGGATTATGTTCTAATGGATTTACTCTATTCAGTCATAACGTTGCACCGTACTCATATTGGCCAATAACAGTCACTCCTTATAATGATAATTTCATATATGTTCTTGACCTTAATCATTCCAAGCCCAAAAAATCCAACAAGTAAAATTGTAGTGTTCATGCAACCATTGATAAATGAGTTACTCACTTTATGCAGTGATGGCGTTCGAACGTATAACATTTCAATGAAGCAAAACTTTCAAATAAAAGCCACATTGATATAAACCATCAATGACTTTCCTACATATAGGATGTTATTTGATTGGCAAACGGTTGGAAAATTAGCTTGCCTAATATGTATATAAAATCCACAAAAAGAATTCACCTTAAAGCATGGGAAGAAACAGTCATAGTTTGATTGTCATAATAATTTCTACTATACAGTCATCCTTACAAAAGAAACAAGAACAATTTCATCAAAAATAGAGTAGAGATTTCTGAACCACCTCTAAGATTAACCAGTGAACAAGTTTTTCATCATGTTTGTTCCACTCCAAAAATTATAGAAACTTAGCTAATCAGGATGCAAAGATTTAAGGTGGATCACAATTGGATTAAGAGAAGCATATTTTAGGACTTGCCATACTAGCAATCCAACTCACTTTGACATAATTTTGATATCATGCATATAGAGAAGAACATCTTTGATAATGTATTTTATATAATAATGGATGTTAAAGGGAAAATCAAAGACAATATTAAAGCAAGGTTGATTTGCCAGAATATTGTAGAATAAAAGAGTTAGAGCTTAAAGAGGCTACAAATGGAAAAATATATAAACCTAAAGCTACCTACACATTAAGCTTGGAAGAGAGAACGACAGTCTGTGAGTGGGTCAAGGAGTTAAGGATGCCTAATAATTATGCCTCTAAATTGGATAGGTGTGTTAATGTAGGTGATGGTAAAATACTTGGTATGAAAAGCCATAACTATTATATTTTTATGGAAAGATTATTTTCTATTGCCCTTTTTGAACTCTCAAGACTTGTATGGAATGTCTTAATTAAGTTGAGTCAATTCTTTAGGGAATTATGCTCAACGGTTTTGAGAGAAGAAGAATTGCTCTAAATGAAACAAAACATTCTCTTAATAATATGCAAGCTTGAATGGATTTTTCCACCAAGTTTTTTAACTCAATGGAGCATTTGCCCATTCATTTGTCATTTGAAGCAAGGGTAGGCAACCTTATGCAATATCGATGGATATATCCATTTGAGAGATTTATTAATAGGTTGAAGAAGAAATTTGACAACAAAGCTAGACCTAAAGGAAGTATATGTGAAGCCTATTTGATCAAGGAGATCGCTCAGTTTTGTCAATATTATTTTGGCTCTAATGGTCAATACCAAAGCACATAAGTTAGTAGAAATGATGATTGGGGTGGTGATGCAACCTTAGAGCTTATTATTTCCATCTTCAATCTGCCAGCACACTCTGCTGGGTTTTGCCAAGAGCGATATTTGGATAACGAAGAATTGAAATCAGTCACAATACACGTGCTTTTAAACTATGAAGAAGTAGAGCTATTTAAAAAGTAAGTATTTGTATAGCTATCTTAATAAATCATTACATATCTTCAACTTTGATTTCATCAATTTTACAATACTAATTTCCTAAATCATTATTTCCTGTAGTATGTTTGTTCATTGGTTGAAGGCTACATATTCAGTGATGCAAGATGAAGACATTAAAGTAATAATCAATGCTTAGTCACTTCCTGGTTTTGCTCTTTTGTAAGTATAACCAATAATTATTTTTCCTATGTGAAATTGTTTGCAAATGTATGATGAAATTTTGATATGAAATTGTGTTATTCTTAGGTTCACAATCCTTCCAATGGTATGGCCAATTAATATCTGTTGGGTTTATGTTGGGGTCTTCTAAAAGCTATCAAAACATTTCTGGTATATTTTTTCAATGGGTATAAGTTCCATACACACCAATGGAGTGAAGGAAAAAAAGTAATTAATAATGGAGTATGTGTGAATGCCACAGGGAATATCATAATAGGGAAAGATGACTTCTATGGCATTCTTAAAGAGATTGTACAACTTGAGTATCTAGGATTGCAGATCAAAAGGTTTGTACTTTTCCATTGTGAATGATTTGGTCCTATACCCACATTGTTGCACAACAAGACGATATGTCAAGTATAATCCCTTCATTGTTGCACAACAAGCAACACAGTGTATTATGCACTATACCCACAAACAAAGAGAGATAAATAAGGTTAACGAATTATTATAAAGACTAAGCCTCATGAAATGGTCAAGGATATACACATAGTAGAACATGCTTATCAGGATGATCATATGTCATATGCACCTTAGTTAATTCTAACAAATGATTTAATTGTTAGCTTGCATAATGAAGATGGTGGATATGAAGAGATGGATGGGCTAATAAATGTAGAACAATAGGGTGATGTCAATGAAAATGAAGAAAAGGATGAAGATGATAATTATTATAGGGGAAATCTTGAACATCCTTAATGGGCTGGCAAATGGCCTAAGTGCTACAAAATCTCAACTTGTTAGGATGCTTAGAACGCCAAGTTTCAGCTCACTCCACTAGCGACCTCTTCCACATGAGATTGCTTCAATGAGAACGAGCTCGACCTCGCTACCACAGAGGCAACAGCTCCCCTAGGCTGAAGGATCTGGCTTGCAATGTGCGACCATCAACTCGAGAGCTCGTTAAGAAGGGGACAAGCACATGTCATGCCCAGCAGACACATGGGGCCCATTTGCAGAAGGTAATCTGCAAAAGCTGATTTACAGGATTTAGTCAGTCCATTCTGTCTTATACAATAAATGTTTGATGTAATAGATTTACTGCATATAAAGTTACAATTGTAACCTCATCTCCTCTATAAATAGAAGAAAGGAGATGTACATTGGGAGGATAGAGGGAAGCCACTATACTAAAACTCTGTAAAAATATTTTCAGATCAATACATTACCGTAGACGTGGGGTTCGATTCTATTCAGATTTGGCCGAATCACGTTAAAAGCTCTGTGTTCTTTGCTACTCTACCCCTTTTTCTCGCCCTTTACATTTATTTACTGTATTTGCAACCAGATTACAGCTTGAGATTTGAAAAGAATCCTCCGTTAGCTAGAGTTTGGCCCAGAACCAAAATCCACTATCAACAATAATGAAGAAGATATAGAGGAAGAATCTAATGAATGATACTACTATTCAATGTGCAACATGTTAATTTGTTACCTGTATATATTAATGCAAAATTACTTTATTCATGTTTCAATTTATATGATTATTTCTAACTATATCATGTGTGAATATTTACAAATAATAGGTCACAGAGGTTTTCAATGAAGAGGTAGAGGATAATGGTCATAGAGACGAGGTTCCTCCCACAATTCCCTTAGTAGCAATTTGTTTGCAATTGTCGATTGGAGCCCCCTAGCTATTGTTCTTCTTAGCTACACTTTCATACTCACACCGCAACCTACATCTAGCCAAGTGAAGTCACTTGTACAGGCATCGATGTAGATGTAGTCACAACAATAGTAGAAGTCATCCTTAGAGATAGTTAGGATACATTCACAGATGGTTCCTCCATCTTTAGGAATGGCATCTATCTCTAGACAGCCTCCACTCCTTGGGATACTTGTACTTGGTCTTAGGGAGACCATTATGCCTTATAACACGAGGTATATGTTATTGATTATGAACTTTATTTTTAACATTCCAATTTACTTTTTATTTTCTTAACTATGTTTGTTTTTATTGGTTAATCAAACTTTTTCCCAAACCACGATCCAATAAGACCATGCATTATATCATTATGAGAAAGTATGAAGGTATATGACCTACATGGAAGAGTATACCAGAACCCACCCACAGGATATTATATACAAAATTTAGGATAAAGTTTCAATATTATTTATAATTTAAATTCCCTTTTTTAAAACGATTCACAAACTATTTGGTGCTTTACTTGTTTTTAATTACAAAAGTATTGGAAGTAGAACCCTACTTATGAGAAATATATATGGAAAAACTTCAACCATAAAGGTTCTAACAAAATGAAAGATATGATGGATGAGGTGCGAAAGCAAAGGCCCATTCAACCCGACTAAATCAAAGGTGAGCAGTGGGAAGGCTTTTTCAAGTATTGGAAGGGCCCTAAATTCAAGTCCAAGCCTAAGCCAAATAAAAGGAACAAGGTCTTAAATGCAGCTGAACAGGGTTTTTCCTTGTGTACAAATGAATTCATCCCCGTATCAAAGCATCAACTGTGAATGGTAACATTATTTTAACTTAATATTATTTATATCATTATATTGTAGTAATTATGTTCATGCCATAATTTATATTGTTCATGAAAATTTTCATGTTAAACAAATATGTGAGACTGGGGTCGAACCACCCCATAGATAGCTTGTTTCATAGTATCGACACCCAAAAAGATGGCCAATGGGTCTTACCTAGAGTTGCACAATCCTATGTAAGTAGTTTTTCTTAACTTGCATTTTTATTATTAATATATTATATATTTGGTGGTAAAAATATTACAAATAATTAATTATTTTAAATTATAGGAGAATTTCCAAAAAAGAAAAAAAAGAGGACTTGGTGTAAACTTAGGCACAAAGAGGTCCTAAAGGCTCTAGGGACACAATTGGTGACATAGCAGGGCTATTTGATTGTGATTTATGAGTGGACACTGTCAGCAAGACCAAGAAGGGACGAGTCTACATGTTGTGGTTTGAGGCCACAGTAGGGATAGCTACATTGGCCACTACATCTCACACCAAAGGCGTATCACATGTTATGTTGGACCAACTCATACGCATTATGATTGAGATGTAGCAGCCAATGTAGGTGATTTTCACTCGAATGAAGCACCTTATGTAGACTCAATTGTAGCAATAGAGTCACACTCCGTTGCCGCCTCCTCCACCTTATCCTCATTCATACTATCACCAATCGCCTCCTGTTTGCATGTATCCGTCACCACGGCAGCCATCCCAATTGACGGTTCAAGCACCACCAGCCAAAGGTCCTAGACAACCACAACAATAGGACACTATTCGAGATCCAAAGACTAATGATTAGTCCTTCTCTAACACTGTTAAATTGTAGTTATATTTTTATATTTTTATTTAAATAATATATTTCATACATCATTGATTTGAATAATACAATTTATGAATTATTTTACTAACTTTATATATTTATACCTATTCATGTGCATTGTATTTTAATTTTTACTATAATTAAATATTAATTTTTAGAAATTATATATAGTTAAAAATATTTAAATTAATTTTTAATACTAATCAAAATTATTTTAATAAAAATTAAAATTAAAATTTCATAATTTTATATCAAATAAAATTTTAAAAAATTATCCTTTTTCTGATGGATTTTTGATGATTTTTCAAGACATTTCTAATAAATTTACAACAAATTTCTAATACTTTTTAGACAAATTTTCGACCGAACTTCCAACAAATTTATGGCTAATTTACAATAGCTTTTCAATGGATAAAAAGAGAAAAAAAAATTATATAGAAAAATCATCACTTGAAAATCCGTTGAAAATAAATTTCCAATGGAAATAAATTTCTGACCATGGTTTCACCAACAACCATTTTTCATTAAAAATCTATCAAAAATAATGATTTTCGATGGATTTATCATGATTTCTAACAGATTTTTCCTTCAAAAATCACATATTTTTTTATGGTGATAGGCCATTACATGTCCCAACCTTTGCCATGAAAATCTGAAGTTGGAACTATCACGGTATCAACAATGCCTCAATAGAGCCTTAATAGCTATAATTAAAAAGAATAGACCAAATATAGCATTTATTTGTAAAACTAAGGCCAATATGACTAGAATTCAGACTGTGGCTCATAAGTTAGGTGTGTTATCCCATTTTGTTGTTGAATCTTTTGGCAAATAAAGGGGTTTGGCTTTGTTTTAGCATTTAGATACTGATATCAAGATTAAGGAATCCTCCTCAAGATTTATTCATAGTTATGTAAATGAAATTCAACTAGACAATAGTTGGCATAAAAGACAGCTTTGGAACAGCCTTATGCTATTCATAATCTAATTCAGCATCCATAATTGATATTGGGAATTTCAATGGTTTACTGACTATGACAGACAAATATGAGGGAGAATGGTAGGATCAACTCATGATATTGCCTTATGGGAATTTGTTTAATATATGGAAGGGATATAGGTGTATTCTCAAGGCCCTACATACACTTGGTTGAATAAAAGAGCAAATGGTGCTAATATTAAGGAAAATTTGGATATAGCCATCAGTTGTCCTAACTGGGGAACTATGTACCTAAAAGTTAGGGTGTTTCATTTGATAGCAATTCAATTAAATGACAACCCCATTCTTATGGATTCTTATGCTAATATAGATAAAAGTCCAAGGCCATTTGATTCTTTTCAACCTAGTTTAAGGATGGCAACTCAAGGAAGTCATATCAAAGGCTTGGTAGGAACAGATCATAGGTTCAAGATTTTTTAATTTGTACAGAAAGGTAAAATGGTCAAGAATAAACTTAAAATTTGGAATGTTAATCATTTTGGTACTACTCATCATAAAATCCAACATTTAACAGCAATGTTAGAAACAATTGAGGAATAACCTCCCACTCTAGCCAACCTAAGGTATAAAAAATACTTAGAATTTGAATTAGATAAACAATTGGCCTAACATGAAGAGATTTGGAAACAAAAATCCAAAGAGAGTTGGCTTCATCGTGGTGATAATAACTGAAGATTCTTTCACCTATCAACCATTAATAGGCATAGAAGAAATAACATATCTCAAATTCAGATTGCTAATCAGGTGTGGCTCCGAGATAGAGAATCAACAGGGAATTATAAATTATACATCCTTATTTACAGCCTTAAATATAGACATGCCAGAAAATCTTGAAGGTCTCATTCAACCTGAGCTCAATGAGGCCAAAAATGAGAAATTGACTAGAATCCTTACTGTAGAAGAAATAATTATACCATTAAGGCCATGAATCCTAATAAAAGCCCTTGGCCAAATGGACATCTAGGCTTATTTTATACTAAATGTTGGGGTATTGTAGGTCTATCTGTGGTAGGCAATTCAATCTTTCTTTACGTATGGCTACCTTTTGAAGGAACTCAATTTCACCTACATAGTATAGATTCTTGAGCATGACAAGGTAAAATCTGTCACAAATTATCAATCGAATAGTTTGTGTGATTTTTTATACAAAACTATTACAAAAATTCTAGCTAATAAGATAAGAGATTTCTTAAAAGGAATTATGGCTCCATCATAGTTTGCACTTGTTTCTGGCATATGGAATCATGAAAATGACTTGTTAGCTCAAGAGTTAATTAGTACAGTCCAGAGGAAAAAGGGTAGAAGGGTTTAATAGGAATCAAAATAGATATGCAGAAAGTATATAATTAGGTAGAGTGGAGTTTTATTCTAACTATCCTTAAAAGGTTTGTATATGTAGATCAATTTATTCACTAGATATCTCAGTATATCTCTATAGTTCCCTTCTCAATTCCTCTCAACGACAGCCATTACAAAAAATTCATGCCTGACTAGGTTATCTGTCAAGATAATCCCATATCATCTTATTTATTTATCTTGTGTTTTAAGGTTCTCACTAAAATACTAACCAAAGCTAAATAACAAGGATTAATTCATGGTATCAAAATAGCAAAGTTAGCTTCTGATATTTCCTATCTTATATTTACTGACGACATTTTGGTTTTTCTTCAAAGAAACAAGACTAAAGCTAAAAATTTGAAAATGTGTTTATTTAAATATAAAGGTTGATTTAGTTAGCAGGTGAATTACTCTAAGTTTGGTATTTTTTACTCTCTTAATATGTATAGGGTTGTACAAAGGGAGATTTATAGTGTTTTGAAGTTAACTAGGATAAATCATAATGCCAAGTATCTTGGTATACCTATGTTCTTGACAAAGAGAAAAACCAAGAATTTTAATTATTTTATTGATCAAGTTCTAAGTCCATTACAAGGCTAGAAGTAGAAAACTCTGTTATAGGGAGGTAAAGCTACTCTAATATCTTCAATTTTGGAAACAATTTCTTCTTATACCATGTCAATTATGAAAGTCCCTTCACAAACACATCAGAGGTCGGACTCTCTTAATAGATGATTTTGGTGGAATGTAAAGTCTGATAAACAACATTTTTTCACTCCAATTAGTTGGAATCAACTTTGTCAATCGAAAGCCTAAGGGGAAATGGGTTTCAAAATGTTTTCAAACATCAATATAACCCTTCTAACAAAAATGACATGGCAGTTGCAAGTGGACAAGAAATTGTCAAGGGTAAGGGCTTTTAAGGCAAAATACCTCTCTAACC
This sequence comes from Saraca asoca, assembly GCA_026873985.1. Taxonomy (NCBI): domain Eukaryota; kingdom Viridiplantae; phylum Streptophyta; class Magnoliopsida; order Fabales; family Fabaceae; genus Saraca; species Saraca asoca. The sequence continues at coordinate 2,671 of JANHAO010013066.1, read as the reverse complement.
ACAATTTATTAACTACCACTACCTTTAAATCAAGAACATGAGTCTGGAAGGGTAGTGTGGGGACAATTGACTCCTTAAAAAATGGAGCTTGCTATGTGGTCCATTCAAAGAACACCTCAATAATTACAGAACCTTGGTTGCCAACTGCTATAAACTTCTGGCCCCAACTACTTACCTAAAGCTCTATAAATTGGACTATCAATTCTTTTTAAATATCAAATACTAAATCTTAGAATGAAAACATGGTTCGAAGCCTTTTTGTAGAGAAGGATGCAAACCATGTAATTGAACTTAGAATTCCTCAACAAAGGGAAAATGAATTGATGTAAATCTTGGAATCTAGTCAATTCTCAATCAAATACACTTATCATGCTCATAATTTGTTTTATTTTCTAAGGGTGATGTTATTATATGGTAGAAGCTATGGAGTTCTAAAGTTCACTATAAACTTAAAGTGGTTCTTTGTTGATTTGCTAAGAAATAGTTCCTACCTGGGAGAGAATTAAACAGTTTACTAACCTTACAAATACTAAGTGTCCTTTATGCAATTGATATGCAAAAACAAACATGCATATTATGGCTTCTTGTGATTTCACTAGACTTATATGATTTAGGTTGCTTGGTTTACATTTGCACAATTTGCCTTTTTCTAACCTAATGGATTTTCTAGCTATTGTGACGCATGCTAGTAACAAGCTTTGGACTTTTTCAAGTTAGGAGATTCATACCAAGTTCACAACAATAGCTATAATCATTCTACAAAGAGCTTGGGAAGCCAAGAATTATATGCTATTCAACAACTCTTTAGTGGATTTTACTGGGATTGGCTTGCCAGCAAATAATGATCTTAGAATAGAATTATCACAACATGCCAATGGGCTTCTTAACTAGCAGCAATCCACCCTCCAATTAATTAGTACCCATCCCCCAAAGATTGTTTAAAATTGAATGTTGATGCAGGGTGGAAGGAGAATGAAGCAACTATAGTTATGCTGGCTAGAAATGATATAAGAGTTGTCCAAAGGATGTGGTTCAAGAAATAAAAGTGCAATTCTGTGGTTGAAGCCGAGGCCAACACTATTTGGAAGACTTATACAATTGCTTAGACTCTTCATGTTGATAAAATCCTGATAGAGAGATATTGTAAGTCAGTAGAATATGCAATTCTAGGGTATGCTTTATGTTTATAGTATGTACTTACTATAGTTTAAGATATCAAAATATTCTCAGAGGAACATCTTTTTGTGTCTATATATTGGATTAGTAGACTTGGTAACATGGTAGTTCATGAGTATGTTCATCAGATTTTTAACATAATTAGGAGTCGATCAAGTCTTGTATCTCATCTCTCCTTCAATTGAGGAAGTTTGCTCCCATGAACTAGTTATTGTTTAATTTTATATTTCTATACAATAGCAAAAAAGAGAAAGAAAAAAAAGTGTAGATGAGAATCGAACCAAGAACTTTTATTCTTGATGTACCCTTCCTTTATAGATCAATATATGTTCAATGAATATATAACTAAAATAGTATTTCATTCTGCTAAGAATTTACGATAATGTAGTCGCGATTGGCACTAAATGTTGAATATTCACTTCATTGTTTTTTAATCTAGCAATCAGGTCGTTCGATTTTAACTTGAATGCAATCGGACAAAATCACTTTGTTGGCAGTCAAAATTTTCAGTTATCTTTGTGGAATGACTTGTGAACCCAAATTGTGCATGTGGAGAGAGAGGGAGGTAGAAGAAATTTAATGCTAGGTTTGTCTTAAAAATTATATTAAGCATATCAAAATTTAATTTAAATTAAATTGTTAAAGTTTTGTGTGTTTATGATTTATAAGACAAAATGCGAATTCATAGATAGGGGCTGCAATTTTATTCTTTCCTCGTAGGCCGTGTTCGGTTGTCGGCAAGATAGATATAACATTTAACTTGGCATTGCTACAAATCTCTTCTCTTGAGAGTGACAGAATATGTGATGATTTTGGTCCACTTACGGACTTAATTTCCCAATTTAGTTATATGCAAAATGCAAGCAAACTTAATTTCTTCTGCTTGATACTATTCCTATTTTTTGTTTATCTGAATTTTAATGTACAACATGTTATGTTGATTTCATTGACTAAAGAGTGATAGAAAATGGCTAAGTTTGTGTATGATTGGGCAAATTCCCTAAATCAGAATCCTCCGTATATGTATATATGGTTGTGTAGATGCTGTAGGAAAGTGCTTCTAAGCCACACATATATTGCAGTTAGATTTCACCCGTGATCTCTTCTCTTTCAGAAATGAATTTCACACAAAAATTACATCCACCTTTAGGTTTTATAATTGCATATGTGTATTGTTTTAGCATATATTTTTACAGTGGAAAAGATCTTGGATGTGTGTTTCTGATTCATTACGACAATATATTGGTCCCCACTGAATCGCCGTCGAATATTTTGGCAATGTTCTTGCCTCTTCTGATGCTTGACTGCGATCTTATTAAGTGATACGTCTTAGTCTTAGGCTTTAGGGTTTCTGAAAACCTAATTAAGTAATAAAAGGATAACCCTTTTGAGATTTACTTACAAAACTAAGTAACAAGCTTATTCAAAAGATCCAAGTTTATTTTTCATAATTGCTTTCTCTACTATAATTAGGGTTAATTAAACTTAAGTACAT
>JANHAO010013065.1:0-16043 GCA_026873985.1 Saraca asoca | reverse complement strand
AGAAATATAATTCAGGATTTGATTAATATTAGGATTATGAAACATGCTTTAAGATTGAATTTTCTGTATTGTTCTATGCATGTTATATTTATAAATTGATCAAATTCTAACACTTGATAGAATGCATCATTTGGCCATGGATTCTTTATGCAATATGGAGATGATTGATTACTATCAAAGTTCGGTTTGAGTCAGTTAGTCGCTTCCTCTGTATTCAATTGAAGAGTTTGGATGTAGGCATCTCTTACCTTGAGAAGGAAGAAGCTCGGATACTCCTCCGGCAGGTTGGTTTCAAAATCATTTTATTTTATTAAGGATAAGATCCTATATTAGATTCAATTCTCCTTTTAGGGACAAACCACATGGTCGACTTTATGAGGCGTTTGATGGTGAGAGATGGGTTCTGTGAGTTATAGCCACACACAACCACAGAAATGTTCTAACTATGAGAAATGATTTGTGGTACTGGAAATAAACATCATTATTCTCTTCACTCTTGTACAATTTAAAACTTTATATATCATTAATGCTTGCCGTTTCTTTTATTTACTGTTCTGTACCTCGAGGTAAATAAGATTTTGCAACCCACAAAAACAAAAACAGATTTTGCATGGGTTACTCAAGCAGAATTTTTTCTAAATGTTTCCGACCAATTTCTGTAGTCTAGTGATACTGTGATAGCACCTCCTAATGTTTTGCCAAGACCTCAAGTTTTGGAGATATAGACCATTATCTGAACAAATGATCCGTGCAGCTGTTGATGATGTTCGCTCATCTGCATCCATCACATAATGATGGAGAAATTAAACGAACGGTTTTATGGTATGTTGCAGTTCGTGGTGCCTTGCATTGCCGTTGCTTTTGTATCAACACCGCAAATAATGATTAAGCTGATTTGCTGTCTCTACCTCCTATTCCAGGTCTTTAAGATTTCTATGCAATCTCATGTATAAAATATGTTTCTTGTTTCAATATTATGAAACTGTAATTCCAAATGGACGGCTTACTTTGCCAATTGCCTTCAAGAACTCAAACTAAAATTTCTAGCAATAGGGTGTAGTTTGAGATACTGTGATATCACTAATGCTGTTTGGTTTTATTGGTGATGGTATAATTTGGCAGTCATGTGATGTGTTCAAGCTAACTTGGTGGAAAGGATGAATTTAACATGCTCAAATGTACTAGAAAAAGAGTGTATATACGTAATTAAGTGAAAACATGAAATAAAAACATGAAAAATACTTACCTATGTTTAATGTACTATATGAAGTTATTTAAAATAATTACTTTAAATGCCAAACAAACTCTCTTTGAAAGTTTTTTAAAAGCGAATTTACTTATTAATATATGTGTTTAACAATTAGTGATTTAATATAGTATATTAAATGTAGGTAAAAATTTGTGCAGTTTTCGGGTGGAAAATTCCTATCCATTTCCATTTTTATTATTACTCTTCTTGTACGATTATACAATAGTTTAGCCAAGTTTTTGTCGGCGCCCTATTCATGAAATTAGAACTGGTAAGATATATTTCAATCTTAAATATCTTGAAGTTAACCTATTAATCTAGTAGATACATATGTCCCTTGCATGTAAGTACAACTAATTCATGCTTTTGACTACTACACCACGTACCTTTATCTTTTAGATAAGCTTTAGAGCAGATGAAAATGCTCCTGAGGAGAAATCCATTCAGTTTTTGATTCTCCCCAAGGAAAACGGGAGGTGTAATTGGACGAAAAGGGCTACAATTTTTACAATTAAGAGCCTTTCAAGTTTCAACTTTTTAAGTAAATCTTTTCCCCTGCTTTCTGCTTTCATGGTTTAATAAATACCTTTTTTATATGTACTGTTCCCTTCTTGTTTTGATTTATTAATGCATTATTCTTAGGTGCAGAAATTCTCATATAAGGTAAGAAGGGCCCACATGAGATGTGACAAGGTGTCACAAGTTGGTTTTATAAACCGACAAAATTTGACGTAAAAATCAAGCATGATGAGACTTTGTGGTGTAAATTTGGGAGTAAATACACTTGTAAATTATTTTTTTTGAATTTTTTATGTTTTGGGGGTATTTATGTCTTTTTAGTATCGATCGTTTGTCCAGTATAAGTAGAAAAGTACGTGATTGTGATCCTTACATTTTTATCTTTACGTCCATATGAGATAGTGTGTTAGAATCCTTAGGAGTTAGAAGAAAAATCCTTATGTCAACTGGAAAAAAGCATGTCTACTCTTATCGATAAGACTTTTGCTTATAATGGTTTTTAAGGGGGTGCGTCAGTGATGTAGTGGATACTATGACTCAGGTTAGGGATTAGAGTATGGAGTTTAGAGATACTCCCTCTACACATTCAAAATCATGTAATGAGACATATATTAATAAAATGGAGTTGCCTTTCTCCTTATTTTCAAAAAGTCCCTTCTCGTTATGTGTTAGAGGCTTTTTGTGTGGCACGTTCTTTGACACTCAATGTGCACAAATACTTCAACTACACGCTCATGTTGACTTGTGGACATGTTGCGCATGGGATTTTGGTTGTATGAGCAACAAAATCCTCAATGCCCCAAATATCTATTCAAGTATGGCTCGAATTTATGGGAAGGCTGACATGTTGGCCAAGAGTTGACATCATGCGTCACATAGTTTCGGCTAGAGAGCCCATGACAGTTAGTATTAGAGCTTAGTTATGCTAGAGAGAGCAAATTGGATGGGCCATTATTAGGGTAGGATTGGTTTGTCAAAAGCATATGGAGCTTGTGAGTCAAGTAGACACTCATGGGAAATAGCGATGAGATACTGCTAAGAACTTGATTGAGAGGGGTGCAAGAGGTTAAAGCAATTCGAGGGCTAGCGTGCGAGGTATTGCATTCAAGGGAACGTTAATAGTACATCAAGTGTAAGTATATGCAGAAGTTGGTGGACTTGCTATACAGTATAGAACATTAATTATGCATTCATTCATAGTGAGAGATTTGATAGCTTATCTAGCAGGAGGGAGTCCCAAGAGAAGCTTGGAGAAAGTGTGGCCATAACAGGCAGTAGACATTTCCTGCAGGATGGAGAATGACACATCTTTTGTGATGTGTTGAGTAGATAAATCTTATTAGAAGAGTCCAAAATCGTGTCAGAGGGCATGAATTTTGCTCGAAGGAATAAACTTAAAGGGGAACGAGATGATCTAGGAGGGATCTGGAGTAAACCCTGAGGGGATAGAGATGATCCAAGAGGGATTCATTGTGCACAATCTATGGATGCAAGAGTGAGTTGTAGTCAAAATGAGATGCTAGGGAGCTAGCATATCATAGTCATATGACAAGTAGTAATGATGCTTAAATAGTGAGTTAGAGGTACATAGTCGCTTAACAAAGTAGTGGCAATGACCTTGAGGCGTAGCAAACCAGTACTACATAGTCGCAAGATAGACTTTGCAACAATGACTGTGAGATTCATAATTACTTGTGTATAGGCAAAGTAAAACTCAAGCTCCAATGGAGGATGCTTGATGCTTAACCCTTATCAAAGCCATTGATGTAGGGGAGCCATCATGACAATGTGCTCAAAGGAGGAGTCTTCAAAGGAGGAATGTTGCTTGAGAAATGTCAAGAGAAAAGGTAATGATCATCAAAGAAGTTGCTATGAGGGCAATAATACTAATGAGTGGCTATGAGGGTCATGGGAGACGAGCTAATATTATCTTCGAGGAGATAGTACTTGAGCATACAAACCTAGGAGGGGTTATAAGGACCATGGTGCCAAATTATATTAACTCCAAAAAGACTATGATGGTCGAATGATACCATGAAGGTGTCAATTCAAAGAGAGCCAAAAGGATCGCATTAAGTGTAAAGGTTGCATAGTAGAAGTATAGTGGATTGATTGAACCCAATGTAAGCACACTTGTAAGCAAGGTATAAGACTTACGAGTAGGTCATATTTTGTGAGCAAGGTATGGGACTTGTGCTTGAACAAGATGTGAGACTTGTGTCTCTAATATCAGTGGTATGGGACATTAGATGTGAGGCTATTTGTCAGTAGAGAACCAAAATACCAAGCAGGCACAAATACTATGAAGGTAGCACACACTTATACTACAGAGGTAGCAAGTCAAATTGAGAGCTATAAAGGTAGTGAGTTGAATTGAGGGTTGTGCACAGACATCAAGTCAAAACGAGAACTACAGAGGTAGTGAGTGGAATCGAAAGCTGTGCGGAGATAGTGAGTTAAATCAAGAGTTATGCAGGAATAGTGTGTTGCAAGCTACAGAGGTAGTGAGGCAAGCACAAGTCACAGAGGTAACAACCTGAATACTACAGAAGTAGTGGGATAGGTGAAGTTGCAAAGGTGACAAAGCTGGGAAAGCTACAGAGATAGTGACACGTGAGTCTGTGTTGGGACAATGAAGTTAAGTCTACAGAGGTAAAATGCAAAGTCTACAGATGTAGAATACAAAGTTTGTAGAGGTAGCATCATCAAAGACATTAAAGTTGTCGAGGCAACTACCAAAGTTGTGCAAGGAAAACAAATATGCAATTGTGTAAGTTCAAGGAGATAGAGCCAAGAGAAAGTCTAAGGAGGAGCTGAGAAGCAACAGACTGACAACAATCTTAAAAGCTATATTAGGTTGAGGGTGCCATTCATCAAAACTTCTCAAATGATGTTAGCTCGAAGAGACAAGTAAACCAGTGGAGGAAGTAGTTTGAGTGGAGTAGACTGAAGACGCATATAAAGATTCAAGAAGCTAGCACTCAGAAGGAGAAACCTTCATGGAAGTTATGTCAGATTGAGGCATCAATAAGGGCATTGACATTTGAAGTGAGGGAGAATGTCACAAGTTAGCCTTGTGAACCAATTTGACAGGTGAACATGCTTGATTTTAGACGAAACTTGGCATGAAAATCAAGTATGACAAGAGGCCTTGTGATGTGAATTTGGGAGCAAATGCACTTGTAGATTATTTTTTTTTCAAAATTTTCCCATTTGGGGGGCATTCGTATCTTTTTAGCATCGATCATTTGTCCAATATGACTAGAAAAGCACATGGTTGCGATCCTTACATTTTTATCTTCGTGTCCATATGAGATGGTGCATTGAAACCCTTAGGAGTTAGGAGAAAATTCCTTATGCCAATTAAGAAAAAGTATGTCTACTCTTGTTGATAAGGCTTTTGTTTAGAATGCTCTTTAAGGGGGTGAGTTAGTGGCCTGGTGGGCATTGTGACTCAGGCTAGGGATCAGAGTGTGGAGCTTAGAGATACTCCCCCTACACACTCAAAACTATGTAATGAGGCACATAATAATAAAATGGAGTTGTCCCTCTCCTTATTTTTAAAAAGTCCCTTCTCAATATGTGTTAGAGATTTTTTTTGTGGCATACTCTTTGAGACTTGATATGTGCTAATGCATTGATTACACGCTCATATTGGCTTGTAAACATTTTGCACATGAGATTTTAGTTGTATGGATGACAAAATCCTCAATGCCTCGAATATCTATTCAAATATGGCTTGAATTTATAGGAAGGTTGGCATGTTGGCCAAGAGTTGGGATCATATGTTGCACGGTTTCAGCTAGAGAGCTGTTGGCCCGTGACACAAGGTTAGTATATCAATTATTTCAATCCCAATCATTCATAAGTTGCAAGTTTCAACTTTTTAGCTGCCCTACTTGATCCTTATAGTTGTCATGATATTAATTTGTTAGTATATAGAGACATAAATATTTTCAAAAGAAAAATAGGAAGACAATATTATTTGAGCATAGCTAATATTTTTCAGATATGCAACTGATTTATTGTGCTAAAACAATGATATTTAACTATGTCTTTGTAACTCTTTTTTTTTTTTTTTTTGCTGGTGTAGATTTTCATCATAGGATCTGCAAAGCAAGTAAGGAAGGCAAAGGTCATTTTAAAGGGTACAATGATGGAATGTATTAAGAAAAATATTTTCGTTTTCTTTCCAACTAAACATCTATAATAAATAACAATTTTTTAACATTATATTTGCTATCTCTCTGAATTGGAATGAGTTGGGGGTTAGGGTTGTTAAGTACTTGGAGACAGTAGAGTCAACCTCTGGTTGTAGCCTCATCCCAAATCCATAATAAGCTAAAAGCCCACTGTGGTCTCTCTTGTTAGAATGGAATAAGATAAATTTACAGTCCATGAATCATGTTTGCTTTTATATATTCAAAACAATTAATTATAAACATCTATAATTGATTATAAACCATATGAATATGAGAAATTGAGAAAAAAAATATAGCTAATTAATTTAATGTGTTACATCATATTATAAAGCATCAGATTTGTTCAAATAAATTTAATCATTAAACTCCTAATCAGGTACATTTCTCACATGTCATAGCAGAAAAAAGGGGAAAACAATTCTGAAGTTTCAATGGAATAACTATAGCTCATACTAGAATATGAGTAGGGGCCTACCTTGTTAAAAAATCCTATTAAGTCAACTAACCCATCATTATAGGCCCAATGACAAGGCTCACACCACTAATCTCCACTAATGGTCTAGATGTTATTTTAAGCCCAAAAGTCTAATAAATATTAATTAGTCCAACTTAATTATTATAACGTTCATTTAATCCAATACAATGCATTATTAAATTATGTAACCCAATATAAGAAATTCTAACAATCTGCCATTTGGATAATGTAGTTTAACAAATGAGAAATTGGATTATAATATATGGCAAGAATGATGAATGTCAACAATAATCTTGACGCCGTTACAATCATAAATCAAGTATAATGCCCAATAATGTAGATCATCATATCTAATAGAGATGCTAATGTCATATACATCTTGAATACTTATATTCCAACAACAAAAACATAACATGGAATGTTTGAGTAACCAGACATACATATCAAAATGTGATCATATGTATATATTTACAAAATGATTCATACATCTGCCCAAGATACTTAAACGTAATACTGAGACATGGTATAAATATCTCTATTAATATGCTATAGAACAAATATGCATAGTTGACGGTCACGCGCACACACACATATATAACATATGATAATATCATTAATGTTGTGTAAATCTTGAGATAATAATGAACTAAAGGGAAAATTATACTTTACCCACCTATGGTTTTGCCCTTCTTCACTTAACCAACCTATGTTTTTATGTGTTGAAATTCGCCCACCTGTGGTTTCCATCATTTGCATTTTGTCTATCTAATGTTTTTTCCATCCAAAATTTAATGCAAAGAACATATGTAACATATATGATTTAGATTTCTCCTAATTTTCCTAAAATTAAACCTAATTTCAAGCTTATTTTTAGAAAAATTAAACTATGTTCTTATAGAAGTTTTAATATGTCCTAAAAGAATTACAGCAGAACCTTGAATCATTACTCACTTAACCATATTAAGAAAGTAAGAACTATTTAAAAGAAAAAGACAATCTCAAGTGTTGCAGAATCAAAAATCATCACTTACCCAACCATTTTCAATCTATAAATTTTGATATTATAAATACCAGCCATAACGAAAAACAAGGATAGCAATGTGCATAACAAAGAAGAGGAATGACAGAGTTTAATTTTTTTTTCTTTTGAAAATTAGTTTGAAATTAGGTTTAATTTTAGAAAAATTTGGGAAAATCTAGAGCATATGCATTGCACAAATTTTGGATGGAAAAAAATTAGGTGGGTAAAGTGCTAACTATGGAAATCACATGTGGCTGAATTTCAACATCTAAAAACACATGTTGATTAAGTGAAAAAATGGGAACAACCATTGGTGGGTAAAGTGTAATTTTCCCTAAAATAAATACACTATTCTTAACAAAATACAAAAGAAAACTCTCACTAGCCTAGAGCATTGAAAGACTCAGCTAGTCTCATATTCTTAACATGATCATGATACATTTACACCACTAAGCCATTGGTTAGTGAATCCACGATTATACAATCTATGGAAACATGTATTAGTCCCTTATTACAGATGATCTTTTGATCTAGGTTCTAGCTTGCAACGGAAGACTTTAAAACTTCTTTGGAAGTTTCAGAGATTTATCAAAGTATATTTATTGGATAACAAAAAATTCAATTATAGTAACTGATTTACATATAATGTAGAATTGTAGAAATAGTTAATCAGTTAAAACAGAATATATGTGCAGTAGAAAATTAAATGCAGTAATGTAAAGAACACCAAAATTTTTAAAGCGGTTCTACTTCAATTAAAATCACAATAGAAGTGTACGTCTACTTGATCGAATCCTCAACTGGATGGTCTTTCTTTTATAACCTAAACATGAGACTTAATTAGGCTCTTGCAAACCAGTTTGCACACAAGACTTAATGGGCTTTTGCCAACCAATTTAGATATAAAACACATTACACCTTCAACTAATTATGATTAACCTTACAATTAAAGAAGATGCAAAGGGAAGATTAACTTCTCCATTTGTATATCAGATTTCTATCAACCTAGAAACTTAAAACAAAAACCAAAATTAAGACAGTGATACCATACTTTGAATTGAGATGTTAATCTCAATTATTGATGCTGTGTTTTTCTTCAATTTAATCCAAGATTCAATTAATCTGATGAAGTAGATGTAAACCTAGTTAAGCTCTATTTTATCTCAGTTTTTTGCAATTGGTGTTCTCAAAGTTATGTTTGAAATGAGGTTGAATTCTATTTATAGTGTGGCAATCAATTTTTAAAAAATAACTAACTTTTTGACTGTAAATTGATTCATGAATCAATTTAGAGTAGTTACTAACTTATAAATCGATTCATGAATCAATTTGTCTATAAGTATCATTGAGAACTTAATAACTGAATTGATGTGTGAATTGATTCACACTATCATGTGAATAGGTCATGAATCAATTACTTAATTGATTCAAAAAAATTCCTAACCTTTGGTAAAAATATTTTTCAAAATAATTCTTCATGAATTAATTTGTGAATCGATTCATATTCATTTCACAAGATTTTCAGTATAAATTGATTTGTGATTGATTCACACAGTGAAAAATAATTTTTATAAAAAATTGTACTTGTGAAAGAGCATTTGAAAACATGCTTAGAAAACTTTTAATTAAAGCTCATTTCAATTGATTTATTTATACCTCAAGTTAGCTAAGTTCAAGAAACTTGTTTAGATCAAAATAAATTAGAACACACTTACAAAAGATCCTAACTGAAAATTATAAAAATGCTATATTTAAAGTGGGTCTCTTGAATGAACTTTGAACTTGCAATCAATTAACAAACATTAAGCATAAAAATAGATTGTGATATTGATTAAAATTATTTTTCGACATCAAAACTGAAGAAAGTATGATAGCAAGGCTAACAACATGCTTAGTGCAAGTTTGATGCTCGCGTATCTTTTCTTTGACAAATTCATACTTCACATCAAAGTGTTTTTTACAGACATTACTTTAATTATTTTGATAAAAGCATACAACAACATCATTGTCCAATTTATGGTTAAGGGCCTTAAAATGCTCTCAACAATATTAAAAACATACATGAAATTCCTTAATCATACAGCTTTGTGAGTAACTTCATAACACGCAACATGCTATGCTTTTGTAATAGAGGTTGTTGTAAATCTTTTCAATGAAACAACTCCTCCTGCCATCATAAAAATGAATCTAAATGTCAATTTCTTATCATATGAACAACCAACAAAATCAGAGTCTAAGTAGCTTGCAATAAAAAGATTATTAAACCTCTTATAGGTCAGTATATAATTCTTCATACCTTATAGGTACCTTATAACTTTCTTTATGGCAGTTCAATATCTATGACCATGATCACTTAGGTATCTCCCTAATACATCAACTATCATTACAAAAAAAAAAGGCAATTTAGTGGCTGTTATAACTGCTGCTAAATTACTTCACGGCAATTCCTAGAACCGTTGCAGGTACATGGACTAAGAAAGATTTAGCAGTGGTTATTGTCAATTGTCGGAAATGTCACCTTAGTGGTGATTTGTTCTGTATTTGGCAATGGTTCTTATAGAATTTAAAAAAAAAAAGAATTTGATTTTTGTGATAGTTATCTAATTTTTTTTAAAAAATTGTTGGATGTGGTGGTTTTCTTTTTTTAAAGAAAATGTATTTCTCTGTGGTTTTTGTATGAAATTAGCGGTGGTTTTTGTGAAAATTTTAAAAAAATTAATTTTCATAATGATTAATCATGCCTTTTGCAATGATTTTAGCTAAATTTTTTGTCAAATAATAAAAATCATGAGTTTAAACGTAATTTGGCATCAATCCAAAAGTACACTGATCGACAATATACATTTTAAGTTTAATTTTGCATTCTCTAAATCCCAATGATATGTGCTTATGGTGTTAGTGCATCATAACTAGTAGAGGAAGGGCTTCTTGCTTCTGGGAAGTGTCTACTTCTAGCATCTGAGGGCTGTAAAAAGAAATAATAAATAATCAAATAATTTATAATAAAATTCAATTAGAGACCAAACTAACTGTGTTAATACAACAAACCTCAAGTCTCTCATAATTTATAATTTATCATACTCAAGTCTCTCATATTTTAATATTCTAATATAATATATTTTTTTAACTATGTTAATACAAGAAATCATAAGTCTCTCAAAGAAAAAAAGGATTTTAACTAAAACTAGAGAAATGAAGCCAAAAGGATAGTTTTTGGTCAATCAAAGAAAAAATGATCATTGCAAATATATAGTTCAAATTGAACATGACCCTTTTAACCAGATGAAAACAAAATGACAATTTTTTTCATTCTTCATACTTAGGCTTTCGGCCAACATGACACAGGAAATTCTTTTTGCTACCCAGAACCCTTGACTTAACTTCCATTTGAACCAGAATTGTTTTGTCCAAACCCAATATTTTATTTACTTAATCTAGAATTTCATTTTGTAAAAAAGACTCTATATCAATCTTGAAAAAGTTCATTTTGAAACGCAACATGCAACAAAGTTGCAGTGTAACCACTAAACCAGCAAGCCACATAAGCTCACATAAATTCTCTTTTGATTTCTATTTAACAAAATTGAACCACAACCATAACTCTAAAGCCAACTAAGAGAAACTATGCTTAAACTTCAAGATATCACCAATTATCAAGTTTGACCAAGAATCAAGTTAAAGAACTAGAAAACACATTATTTGTCTAAAACAAAATCAAGTTAAACTATTCTTAAACACATCTAGATATGCTCAACCTTAGCCCTAGCTAAACTCAACCATTGTTGTTGGATCATTTTTACTAGGGGAGCTAAAATAATATATGTTCTCAAAACATTTTTTTAGAATAAATGTCAATTTCGAGTGCACTCATGCAATGAACCTTCTTTGCTATGGAAAAAAAAAGCAACAACAACAATGAGCTCAGCATGAAAGAGATATCAAAACTTTCAAATTGGGAAGACTAAGTAAAAACTTCAAGAGCAATAACAATGGTCAAATATAAAAATTCCAAAAATAGTTAGAACCCTATAATGAAGAGAAAGAACTTTGACCTTATACTGAAGGAAAAGTTCATACTTCAAAGGCAACAGTGGAAAGCTTGGAATAGAATAATCATGAAGAGAAAGAACTCTGACTGGCAATATATTTATAATCTAAAAACAAAAATCAATGATTCAAAAGGGACATCATTTCTAGCAGTAAGTGAAGATTAACTATTAGTTAATAAATAAATTGTTTAATAAAACCATACAAGAAAGCAACATAGTGAACAAAAAAAAATTGATTGGAATAAACTATATAAATCTAGAAAGACTATTATAGAAATTTTCAGCAAGCTTTTGCCTCGTGGTGATTATGAGTGGCTAAAATCACATAGTAACATCTCAACAAAAAAGTGGATGTAGCAAGCAATTAAAATTCAAGAAGATGCTGAAGTAATAAAATGTTCACACTAAAGTTATATTTTACTACTAATAAACATTTTGTTATTTTGTTCAACTATAGGTTATGCTAGATACTATGGGTCCAGAACTATAACTGTCGATAAGGCTTTGCTGCAGTAACTTAGTTTAACTACTCTAAAGCTTTTTTTGAATCCACATCCAACTAAACAACTAATACAACACCTAAGAAACTTAACACCAACTCATGTATCAGCAGTACTAGTTAGGGCAATATCATATGCATCCATTTCAAAAAAAGTAAAGAGAAAAGTAGATATTTATTGGTGGAGAGTGGACTATTAAATTAGCAATTTCATCAGGAATTGCTCCAAACATTCTTTGAAAAACTGAAGCTAATGCTCCTTCCATTGCCAATCGTCTTTCACGTTCAAAATTTAACTCTAACTCCAAGTTTTGAACTTTCAGCTACATTTATGGCTCATTAGGACTAGTAGTATTAGATGTCATCCCGCTAAAAATGTTAGGATGATCTTCCAAATATGTTTGAAGGGGATGGTCCAAAGCCCAAAACTTGTATATGACTTGAGTGCATTTTCCTACATACTTTGGTAAAAGCATCATCTTGTGACACAGTCTGAGATTACAAAGAAGGGTCTTGGGACAAGCTCTCCTCAATTTACTCTTGCAAAAGTAGATTAACTAATGTATTAACTTATTTGTGAATATATAATACCTATAAAACAAAAGTAAAAGAAAAAATTAACCCCTATATTTTTGTTGCCTCATTCACATAAGTGCCATATGATTTCTTATGACTATGAAACCATAGCTCAATCATTCCCACTGGATGACATAACTCCTCAGTCTACACAAGAATATAGATCAATTGAGATAATATATCTTAACTATAGGGTATATGGCATAAATACTTAAATGACATGGTGTGGAAGAAAACCAGTTGAGCCATTTTCCTAACAAAGCTTTTTCGAGCCAGCTATATATACAACTTGTTACTTCTGACCTTTAAAGCATTCCTTCTACACAACTCCTATAACAAGAAGGAAACATTATTATTGACATATGCATTTATAATTTGATTAAATAGTGTACATTATAGTAGATATTATTTTATACTTATCTTTATTGTTTTTGTCAGCAAATATCTTTCATTGATCCCAAAGAACCCCATTTGGGGCTTTTTCATACATTTCCTCTATGCTTAAGGAAGAGTCATTGAACTCATGCCATAACCTCTCCTTAAATTCCTTCCACTTTTTGTCCAAGTTCTTAGGTGTCTAAGATCTTACAGAATCTGATACATCAAAGTAAAACTTTGACTTTAAAGAATAAACAAAACAACTTTTGTTAGTGTGTGCAGTGTGTATGATAACAAACACAAAAGAAAAAAAAATGCACACAAATTTTTACTACCTTAATTTCATTATCAAATATTTCATTCTTCCAAGCCTTAGGTATATTCCTCCAATTAGCATAACTGATTGGGAGGTTAATAGGCTTGCTAGCTAATTGTCCTAAAATCTATCCATATATGTTGGTAGCATCTTTAGTTAGTGCACCATGCATATCAAATAGAATAACTATCTTCTGGTTCTTTAGTTTCCAAACATCTGTTGTCTTCATATTCACCACTTTTCTAGATCCATTAGGATTTATTTCACAAATGAATGTTTAATTGGTATAA
This sequence comes from Saraca asoca, assembly GCA_026873985.1. Lineage (NCBI taxonomy): Eukaryota > Viridiplantae > Streptophyta > Magnoliopsida > Fabales > Fabaceae > Saraca > Saraca asoca. Next base: position 2,469 of record JANHAO010013065.1, on the reverse strand, counting down.
CTATATAAAATACTATCTATTAACGAGACACTTACCTACAATTGTGACTCTCCAATGGCCTTTGGGTGGTGGAGGATCTATTATTGGTTGTTAGGATGGTTCACTGTCAACTGACATATGTAGGAATGGTGAAGGATTTATTGATGCCTCATGCTAATGCTAAGTTAGTGGCAAATTTGTTAATGGTAGAGGCTCAGAATAAGCATGTGATGCATCATTCAATGGATCATGTGAAATAGGACATGATTCACTTGTGTTTCTAAACCACTTTGTCTTTGGCATAGCTACAAAAAGTTTTAACAAGAGTTAGAAACTTAAAGAAGACAAGTAGAAATGTAATTCCAAAAAGTAGAGAAATTGAATTTAAATATAACTATTTGTAAATAGTTGATTTTGAAGACATACGAAACAATATAACAAACACGGTGCCTATCCTTATGTAGCTATAATTCTAGCTATGTTGTTTTTCATCATCTATATTGTTATCTAGATCTGTCATAACCATGTCTTCATCATCTACATCCTCTTTTACATGGCTTATGGTTTCAACATCATCAGAGAAGAATAACTAAAAGTCTTGTACTATATATGGCTTAGTCTCACAGGCTATTTCTTCAACTTCCTTGCCCATATCATACAAATCCTTTGGTTTTAAGTGGACAATGACACTCTAATCTTGCTCTACTTCATCATCTACATAGTATACCATTTGTGCTTGTAAAGCTAATATGTATGGATAATGCTCTTCATGCTCACTAGTATGGATTAGTCAAGAGAAGTTGATAGAAGTAAATTATAATAGATCTTTTCTTATACAATTGTTGGTATTAACCCATTTACATTTGAATAAGATAATCGTAAATTGGCCATGGTAATTTAAGTCAATTATATTAATCAATTTTCCATAGTACCCTAACTCTACAATTGTAAAAATTTCACTATTTTGAGTTTTCAATCCTTTTTCTTGATCAACTATGTGAAACTTGAAGCCCTTAATGTTGTAAGCATTAAGCCTTTTGGCTTGCCAAAAAGGTCCTCAAGCTAAAAACTTTAAGTCATTAGACATTTTTGCTTGATTATCGACATTCATGATCTATACAGATTAAAATATCATAAAATATTATTTACATAGATTAAAATTGAATAATTATAATCAAATAAAGACATTCAGACTTACGTAGCAAGCAAACTATTTAACAACTTCCTTATTAATAGCATTTGTTATCTCTACCTCTGATCCAGTTCAACTTCTAAGTCATCTCTTTGTTTGAGTCCTCAATTCCTCAATGAACAAGTTAGCTATCATGCAATTGAATAACACATATCTATGTGCTTGTGCTAACTCCAATTGTGTTAGTATAAAAGTTAAGCCATTTCTAATTAGTCGACCTATCTTTAGAAAGATAGATCACTCTTGCTAGGAGTCACATTGATTAGGGTCGTTATTAACACATCCAACCCCGATTGAATCTTGTCTCAATTCCAACCAGATACCTTGGACAAAAAGTAAAACATTCCCCCACTAAGTAACTTTTGGCTATAGAGCCATCTGGTTGAGCTCTATTATTCACATATGACTTTAAATGTTCCAAACACCTATTGAGTACAAAGTAAAACATACAAATATGATTAGCTAAGCATTTAATTACTAATATTGTGATTGCTATTTAAAACAAATCAAATAAATGCACCTCTTAATGGGACACATCCATCAATAATGTATAGGTCCTCAACGTTTTGCTTTCTCAACTAGATAAATAGTTAAATGAACCATTATAGTGAAATTTGATGGAGCAAATAACATCTCTACATGGCAAAGTGTGATTATAGTTTTCTCTTGAAGCTTGTCTAGCATAACCGGATTCAAAGATTTACCATAAAGTTGTCTAAAGAATGAATACAACTCAACTAAAATTGCATTTACTTTCTCTGGCAACAAATTATGCAATGCCAATGGAAATAATTGCTCCATAAGAATATGTGAATCATGACTTTTCAATCCAAAAAGCTTACGATATCTTAAATCAATACATCTTGAAATATTACTTGAATATCCATTAGGTACTTTGATGTGGTTGCTAAAGCTAATCAGATTAGAAATTTTATAACGAGCTACCTTACTACTTGTAGTATAAGGCAATGCCAAGTTAAGCCCTTAGATCATTCTAATGATGGCAATCAGATTAGGAGGTAAAATTGAAGGGGGGTTTGGCAGTAATGATTTTAACAGTAAACAATAATGTAGAAATGTAAACGAGAGTAAGCAACTAACTAACCAGCCCAAGGGAATTAACCAAACTTGAGTTTAATGTATCCTTGATCACTAAATATTCATCCAATTGTTAATCATATTTTCCAGCCTTAAATCATAACAAGAAGCCTTAAAATGATTAATGAGTCCTCTACTAGATAAGCAGCTAGCATTTGATTGATTAAGGTTAAAAAGATTAAGCATCCAATTAAGCCTAA
>JANHAO010013064.1:0-16050 GCA_026873985.1 Saraca asoca | reverse complement strand
CTTTTTCCTCTCTATTTTATAGTGAATATCTGAGTTTAATGGCTTCATTTGATTTAGATATTATATGATTGTTGCTTAATGATCACTTATGGAAGATGATAGGAAAACTAGGCAATGCATTGATCTTTTGATGTGCTGTCTGTTTGGCTAAATCTTGATTGCTTGGGATAGATTTATTAATCATTCCAAGGCTTCTTATTATGATTTTCAATAATTGGATGAACATTTAGTGATCAAGGATGCATTAGTCTCAAGTTGGTTCCCTTAGCTGGTTGCTTGTCTATTTTTGTTTTAGTGTCGTTAGTTTAGTGTAGTTTTTGTTAGTTTGGATTATGCTAACCCCCCATTTACATCTCCTAATCCGATTGATAATATCAACAAATGATCTTTGAATTCAACCCGGTGTTGCTCTATCCTACAAGTAGAGTAGTGCAATCCGATTTTATAAATTTCAAATTTGATCGGCCGTGACAAACCACAATCAGCAATCAAAAGAAGTTAGATCAACCTATATCTTATCACCATTTCAAAATCATAGGTTAATATAACTAAACCATGCAGCCCTTCTATTTATAAGTTTTTCAAAAAGTTAGCAAAATATAAGGTTTGATGGTAAATCCCTATGGGTCAAACCATCTTAGAACCATCATGAGAATGACATTGGACAGTACTATGCGAATGATTTCTTCCTCGTGGAGTACCTCACAGCTTACCAAATTCAAAATAATAATGTAATGGACTCTAATCTCATAAACTCCTAACAGACTCATGATAGTGGTAGAGAATGTGTCTGATGTGATTTTCATTAGATCACTATTCATGCTTACTTTTTAGTAGGAGGATTGATTGCAATATCTTGAAATTCTGAAAAAAAAGGTCCACAAAAAAGTGAGCTGGGGCTCAATGAGATAATATATTCTAAACCTATGAATTCATCCAACCAATGCCATGCATATATATGAACATCAACATCATATTCAAGCAATTATTTCTCATACTCAATCTTATACATCTATCATTAGATTTTAGAAACTTACCTTCGAGTGGTTTCATATCACATCATACTAAGTACGTCATACTAAACCAAAGTTCTCAACGCCTTAGGTCACCATTCTTTTTCATTACATTATTCAATATCATCATATTACATTCCAATATTTCCCAAAATAATAAATAAATGAAAGTAAAATGCATGAGTGTAATAAATCTCCTTTTTACTCTGGTCTGGTCGTATCTCTCCAGACCAGCCTTATCTTACTCATCATATTAGAACACGTAGATTTAGGATTTGGTTTATTATTCCACATCACAACCCAACATTCAAATTTCAAGTCTCATAAAAGCTTTCAAGTATTCAATGATATCAATTTCATAATAGATATATCATCAAATTCATATCAGCACATTCCATCATCATTCATGATATCATTTTCCAATCCAAATCTCATGAAAAGTATCAACATTAAGCAATATAGTCCTCATAATAACAATATCACAACATTTTTATTCAGTCATAATTCTAATCATATGAGTTAGGTTCTATTACAAATGCACTATACATTCTTTGTTTCATCATATGACTATTATAATTAATTCTCATATTAATAATATATAGCCAATTGTTAAATTCAATAATATTATATTATAATTACCTATTTAACATTTCTTAGTTATTATACTTGCTTTAGTAAGGATTATATAAGATTAAACCAAGGAAATAGGAGATATTTTTAAAAGAAGTGAATTTAGGCTGAAAATGTGTAAATTTCTGAAGATGTAATAAGAATCGTGAGTAGAATTACTGAAGAAATTCAAGTCAAATCATGATTAGGATCGAGAAGTTCAATTATGAAAGATTCAATTTAACTTGAGGAAATTTAATTAAAAATGTGAGTCTACTCACTAAATATGCAACCATTTGGGAAGTCCAATTACAAATGTGATCAAAATCATTATCAAAATAGAAAAACAAGGTAGGAAGATTTGATTCAAATCATAGAAATCTAGTTTAAATTCTAATTTAGATCACAAGAACAAAATGGCTGGATTTTTGTGAGCATGATTGTGAATCCAATTTGAAAGTTGTGATTTAACTTACATGAGTAGGTATTGCATGATAGCAGTAGAAGATAGGGGAAGTAACTTCTAATTCAACACTATAGCATAGGATCTCAATACAACACGTTTTGAGAGTTTGAAACAAGCTTCAAACTCAATTATTTCAACAGAAAACTAGTTATTATGTCATTAAACCTATTTGGCCTCAACTTTACCACAAAATCACAAGAAAAACCCACTTTGTCAATTTGCACCAATAATTAATAGGTCACAAGCAATAAATACTCTATAATTCATAAGAATGGTAAAAATTACTTATATGTAAATTGGAAACATAAGGTCACTACTGATCTCCCAAAAATCTTTAATACTTTTCATAAACAAAGAAAAGAGCATATTAGTTTCTTAGCCATTTCTAAGTTTTTCTTTCAATATGTAATTATATACCATTTGATTATAGTTTTATGGTCGAGAAACAGGCTAAGTATACAAGATTTAAGCTTTAAAATTTTAGAAAAATCACATGGGTTCTTAAAGTGAACAGTAATATGAATAGTGATTGTAAACTTAAAAGATTTGCATATCAAGTTATACTCAATAAATTCATGTGATTTTGATATCAAATTGGAGAGGAAGAAGAGAGGATTTAACTATAAAAATTTTAGAAAATAACATAAAGATATAAGTCATTTACTTAAAGAGAGAGGGTGAGTGTAGAGCGAGAGAGAATCCATACTTGAAGGAAAAAGTATGCTACATGGGTAACAATCAAAAGAAGGCAAAGAAAAAGAAGGGGAAGTCAGCTAGTGAGGAGCAAAATGGGAAAAGAAGAAGTCAGTCCTTAACTTTGACTTCAAGTGGAATAATTCTTTTTTTAACACTTTTTTTCCTATTTCCTCCACTTTGAACCCAAAATTAACGTATTGACCAATCGCCGACGGCCATGAGATTTTCCCACAAATTAGTTAAATAATTACCTTTGTAATGACTATAATTTTTCCCTCATTGGGTATTGGTAGCCCTAATTTCGATCTTTTTGAAGTTTTCTAGATATTAAATCCTGAAAACACGAATCTAATTTTTTGAGCATCCATAATGGAAACTTTGATTATTAAAAAATTCCTAAAATTTATATAATCGATTTGTAATGTATTTGGACTCCTAATAGCCCCAAATTATAGTTTTGAAATTTTCAAAAATTTTAAATTTACCTTTTTTAGATTTTCCCGAAAAGCCAATTTATTGTTGAAATTAACTTTAGAAAATTCAGGGTACTGCATTAGCTGCCTTCACATCTTGAATAATATGGCTAATAGAAGCATTCACCAACTCATAATTGTTAGACCTCCCATGGGGTAGTGGTTTTTCTTACTCGGGTGCACTATCCCTGAGTTGTGTATTTTCTGATCGAGTTCTTTGAATATGTCGCCAATCATGCTTGACCTCTTCGATGTTTATGTACTTCTCTAACTTGGCCAACAATTTTGAGAGGGAGAAATGCCCTAATTGGAGGCTAAAATTGATTTGATGCACTATCACGCCCTCATTAAGGTATTATATTTCCAAAGTTAGGGCATTGAAATGAGTAAGGTACTTTTTCAGCTTTTTGCACCGTCCTTGTTGGAAATTCACTAAGGTTGCATGCATCTTCTTAGTGCCTTATTGGTTACAATGTGGGTAGAAAATGCCTCTATTAATTGTTAAAGATAGTGTGGGTAGAAAATGCCTCTATTAATTATCGATTGACTGTCTTAATGGTGTTATGAACCAGCCCAAACCTACTTTCTTTAGCATGGTAGAAAAGACATGGCATGTGATGGTGTTTTGGGGCTCCTAACAGCATCATGGATGCCCAGATCTTTGGGTGAGGTTGATAGTTAGGTTTGCTGAGTGTGTACAATTCACATGATGTTACAGATGGTGGCAAAAGTCAGTCATGCTTAGTGAAGCCATTGTAATAACTGGTATAGGTTGGGTAGTCAGATGCTAATTTGGTGAGGTTATTGCTTGCAAGTGTTGGTGGTTTAGTATCGATGTGGTGAAATTGTTCATCAGTGGAAAAATGATGGGGTTTAAGGTTTACTCAGGTTGAATCGGCATTGGGTAAAGTTGATGGTTCTGTAGTGCAGGTGAGATGTGAGGTAGGGTGAGTTAATGATAGGAGAAAGGTGCAAAGATTGGGTTTACCTTAACCAGAACATGGCTTAAAGGACAGGGTGATGGTGGAGGGAGCATGGGTTAGATTTGCCTTCTACAGAAAGTTTCCAACTCCACCTATAGCTGGTGGACTTGCTTAGATATTGTGCTATACTTAAACTTGATGGTGATTTACAAGCTTCTTCTGCCATGTGGTCTTGACAAGGCTTTTATCAGGCCTTGTCATTGTGGTGATGTTCCTCCAAAGATGAAATACAAGTAGAACATGAATGGTAGCATCATGATATTTAGGTGGCTAGGAAAGCTATGGATGGTGTCAAATGAAACTCTACTTATGAAGTGGGATAACCAATCGAAAGGAAGTTAGCAAGGTAAAGACTAGCCCAAGTATCAAGGTTAACTATATATCATGACAGTGGTCCACCAAATACACTCTAACGTTTAAGTCAGTTTTCTATCAGTCTCAATAATAGTGAAGTAGTTGATCCTAGAAGAGAGAATACCTTGGTACTTATATAGATGTTCACGTTAGTAAAGACTGTCCGTGTGTTTCAATTATGTTGTGTCACGACCCTAAAGTCTTGGTCATAACCAGCGTGAATATCATTCCTTCACTAAATATTCACTAGCCTTTTACCATCACTACTTGTTATCATTTTCTTAAGTTATTTCTAGAGTTATCTTATCATAAAATAGAGATGACTAAATTATGGCAAACTCAACACATAAGGTTACTCATGAGAAAATATATATGAATATTAATTAATTTATACTAGTACTAACTAATAGGCCATATACTAGTCTTGCTCAAATGTATATAAGTCTCTAATAGTTACAGTACATAACTACTACGAAATCTACATCCTAGGGCCTAATTTCACTATCAAAACGGCTAAAAGTAATTTTCCCAAAAAAAAAAAAGGACAAGGCATTCAAAAGAAGTTACCTTAACCTGTATCTTATCATATTACCAAAAAATAGGTTATTATAACTAAACCCTATGGCCCTTTCTATTTACATGTTCTCAAAAGATAGCAAAATAGTTTTTAACGTGATGGTTGACCTTTAAGGGTCAAACCATCCCATGGCCATCATTAATAGTACATTTGATAATTCAAGTGGAATAATCTCTATATCATGTAAAACTTCACATCTTGACAGATTTAGAATGACAGTGTAGTGGATGTTTAACTGATAGCTTCCTAATGGACTTGATATCATGGTGGTGTAGGTGTCAGTTGTTATTTTTGTTGGATTATTATCCATCTTACTTTTTCAAAGTGGGATTTGCAATATCTTGAGAATTTGAAAAAAATTTCCACAAAAGAGTGAATCTGGGGCTCAGTGAATAAAACGTACCAGACTTATGAACTCATTAAATAGCAAAGCATGTATAAACACAAGTATTCATATCCATCTATTTGGCTAATTTTCATAGAATCTTCCATAAGTAATCATTAACAACTAAAGATTCATATATGATGAAACTTATATTATATTACTTTTGAGCATGGTGCTGAGTTAGGCTCTCAAAGACATCGGCTAACATTTGAGCTCTCCTTGTATATAAAATTTTGCAACACTTCAAATGATTCTAAACCATTCAATATTACATAATAGGAATGCAAATTTTCTAGTTACCCTAATCCAGCTTGATCCTGCATAAACCCAGCTTTATCCCTCCAATTTATCCTTATCCTACTTATTAATTTAGAATGCACAGATCCATAATCTGGTTCATAATTCTCCATCATGCCCCATTAATATCACATGATGACATGTCAATATCATTCATGGTGTCACACACACCATTCATAAATTCATAAATACCATCACACTTTATATAATCATGGTATTCACAATCAATACAATAATTCATTCCCATTCTTATACATAAACAAGCTTTAAGCCAAATAATCATTTATTGAAAATGATTATAATTCCATCAACAATCATAACATCACATACTATTCAATATTTTGGTTACATCATCTAGCTTTACACCATAATGTTACTCATAGTAATTGCATTTCCACAATCACAATAATTCATTATTATCTTCATACTTTCTATTCTCATAATTACTTTAGTTTATAAATTCATTGATTTGATACTCTTGCATACATAATACTTTTTTTCCTTGTTACCAACTTGGGATTCATATTTTTTTATGAATTCTATTTATTATGTTTGAGTTATTTGAATTCATTATAAAAGTAATTTAAGAAATTTAGAATAAAATTAGGAGAAATAGATGTTAATTAAATAATATGAAATTTGCTAAAAATGCGATCAGGATATTAGAGTCACTGAAGAAGATGAGCATGATTACAATTTTATTGAAAAATTTATTTGTGAAGAGCTCGATTCGACTTAAGAAAATGTAGTTAAAAATGTGAGTTTGCTTGTTAAATTTTGAAAACTGTTAGGAAGTCTAATTTCAACCACAATTAAAATCACAATCAGAATCAAAAAACAAGATAGGGAATGTCGATTTGAAATGTCAAATTATAATTCAAAATTTGATTCAGATTGGCCAAGAAAAATTACTTGGTTTTTGCGAGCATGAACGCGTGTTTAGTTTAAAATGGTGTGATTTGATTCGCACGAGCACATTTTGCATGCAAATAGCAAAAAAAATAAAATAGTGGAAGCTACTTATAAGGCAAAATCTCACTATAAGACCTTATTTCAACATGTTTTATTGGCTCAAACCTACACAAAACCTATCCTTTTCAGTCATCAACTAATTAGTTCATTCATTGAACCATTTAATCATAAATTATACCTTACAATCATCTAACCCATTTTCATCAACCATCATCATTTATTCAACATATCACAATAAAAAATCATATATTATTTCACAAGAATGGTAAGAAATATTCACCTTGCTAGTTGGAAATACAAAGGTGTAGCTAAACACACCAAATTTGGCTATACTTTATAGAGAGAGTGAAGCTAGAGAGAGAGTTGAAAGCTTAAGGAAGAAGATGAAGGACTTGCATGACTTCATTAAGCTGAAGTCCCAGAAAAAAGAAAGGGAAGTCGACTAATTGCAGGGTAAAATGGGAAAACTTGCTCAACTTCCCAATAACATCAAATTGACCATTTTCTCTTTTAGTAACTTTCTTATTTCTCCTATTTTGAACTCAAATTTAACATACTTGCTAATCTCCAATGATCACAAAATTTTAATATAAATTAGTTAAATTATATACCTTCATAAAAAGTCTAATTTCATACTCAACTGATATCCATAACTCTGGTTCAATATCTTCAAAGTTTTACAAAAATAAATCCTTAAAATTTCATATTTTTTATTTCTTCTATATCTAAGTCTTTCATAACTTTAAATCTATAATTTCAAATTCTTCAAATTTTTTATTTTGCTTATTTAATTACCAAAAATTGATATCATTATTATTATTATTTATAATATTTGGGGTATTACATGTTGATGGCGGGGGCGTGATTTTCACTTAGTGGTCACACCACTTGTGCATGTTTCTTAAGCATACCAATTAGTATTATTGGAGAGCTAATTTGTCCTTGACGTGTCTAGCTATAAGTTTGTAGTTGAGGTCAACTGACTAGGACCTTTTGATTAATCAATAGTGATCCTGAACTCATTGAGTTTGGGCTATGTATGGTGTTGTGGTCTGGCGCTTAGGCTTGGAGTCATTCTACCATTGTAGGGGCTGAATGGTCATATGACTCGGGCATCCATTTTGATTTGTATCAGAATGTTTTCTTGAGAGGTACGGATACCCATGACTCTCTCACTAAAAACCTTTACAACTTGCTTTAGTCTTGTAGAGTTTGGATTTTTTAGGATGACGATGGATTGCATTACAGTGAGCTTCCTGGAAGCCATTGATGACTTTGTAGCTTCCATTATGGTCCTCTTTTCCAACTTTGTTTCTTCACATTGGTGTCTAGAGGAATTGGCCAAAATTTAGGACTGTGGAAGGTTGATTCTACCTATGTTCTATAGGGTTAACCCGTCAGATGTTTGGAACCAAAAAAGTGTATTTGAAGAAGATTTTAAGGTGACGTTTAGTTTACAGAATCATAAATTCTCAAGAATCTTAATATTCCCGGGAATATGATTCCTAGGAATATAATTTTCAAGAATGTTACATTATCATATTTGGTTCACTTAAAAAAATTTCTAGGAATATTACAATATTATGTTTTAATTAATTTGTATATTTTTAAAAATATTATTCAATTACCAAAAGTGTCCTAATTGAAAATTGAATGATTAACATTAGAAAGTTAATCAATCAAGGGTGGTATGCAGTGGTCAACTATGGAAGGTCGAGTGGGCAGTGGTCAATGGAGATTGATAGTGATGGCGATGGGTGATAGGTGATAGTGGTAATGGCTAACAATGGTGAGTAGTGGTAGGCGTAAGTCAATGTTGGTGGGTGGTGGTGGACAATGATTAATGGCGGTGAGTAATGGTGGGAGGTGGTCAATGATGATGAGGGGTGGAGGTTGAGGTGATAAGACATTAACTAAAAGATGAGCAAAATAGTTTTTTATATGACTAAAATATTCTCATGTCATAGGAATGTAAGATATCCACCTCTTCTGTGGGAATATTTGATGGAAATATTGGGTTAAACATTGTTAGATAATTTTTTTAAATTTTGAATTAAATATGAAAATTTGACATTTACTTAAAATATTCTTGAGAATATTAGGAAGATTCTGCGAACCAAACGTGATCTGAGACTTGTTAAACCAAATTTGAGAACGACAAGGTTTTGAAGTGAAGGGAAACCATTAAGAAAGTTGGTGGAGTCGGTGGTTGGATTTTTGACAAAAGGTGAAGTGAAAATGCTTCTGTTTTAATTACTTTGATTAGAGATTTGCCACGGACTAAAAAGATTTATGCAAGCAGGGCGTGCAATTTTTGTAGAAAAATCATACATTATATATATTACAAAAATTTGTAATTTAGTGATCAAAATTACAAGTTTTTAAAAGTTTTTTTAAACTTTATTCCTTAAAATTATAACTTTTTATATACTTTTATAAAATTTCTACAAATTATTATTTTGTAAAATTAAATTATTAAAATTTCTATAAATTATTTTGTAAAAATATATTATGCAAAGTATAAAAAATGTAAATTCAATCCATTGTTAATATAAATTAATTTTAAATTATCAATTATGTCATTAAAAAAATTGTTAAAGTTCTTAGTAAAAATTCTTAATTACTCTTTTTTTAATGATATAATATCTTTCTATTCATTGACAATGTAAAAAGTTTTACAATGATAATAGATTAAAATTAAATCCATAAGGGGGTGTTTGGTATAGTGATTCTTTTTTTGTTCCTGAGAATCATGTTTCTTGGGAATCATGTTTCTTGGGAATGATGATTTTCAGGAATGTTAAAAATGCGTTTAGTTTACACGTTTGGTTCTAATATAACTTTCCTGAAAATCTTAGCATTTTTGTCCAAAATACTCCTATCTATTTTAAGTTACAAAAAATAGAGAGGATGAAAGAGAAAGCATGAGAGAAAGGATAAGAGAGAAAATGAGAGAGGGGATGAGAGAGAAAGTATGAGAGAGGATGAAAGAAAGTGAGCAAGGATGAGAGAAAAAGTGAGACAGAGGATGAGAGAGAGTGTGAGAGAGGGGATGAGAGAGAAAGTGTGAGAAAGGATGAAAGAGAAAGTGTGAGAGAGAGAATGAAAGAGAAAGAGTGAGAGAGGATGAGAGAGAAAGTGTGAGAGAGGATGAGAGAGAGTGAGGAAGGATGAGAGAGAAAGTGAGACAAAGGATGAGAGAGAATGAGTGAGAGAGGATGAGAGAGAGTGAGGAAAGATGAGAAAGAAAGTTAGACAAAGGATGAGAGAGAGAGAGGGGATGAGAGAGAAAGTGTAAGAGAAAATGAGAGAGAGTGAGGAAGAATGAGAGAGAAAGTGAGATAGAGGATGAAAGAGAAATTACAAGAGAAGGGATGAGAGAAAAAGTGTAAGAGAGGATGAGAGAGAGTGAGGAAGGATGAGAGAGAAAATGAGACAGAGGATGAGAGAGAGAGTGAGAAAGGGGATAAGAGAGAAAGTGTGAGAGGGGATGAGAGAAAAAGTAAGACAGAGGATGAGAGAAAAAGTGAGACAGAGGATGAGAGAGAGTGAGAGAGAGGGGATGAGAGAGAATGTATAAGAAAGGATGAGAGAGAAAGTGTGAGAGTGGGGATGAGAGAGAAAGAGTGAGAGAGGGGATGAGAGAGAAAGTGTGAGAAAGGATGAGAGAGAAAGTGAAGGGTATATATGTCTTTGTTCCCATTAATAAAGGGTATATTTATCTTTTTTTCCACAAAAACATTCCCATGCCCATGGGAAACTAAGATTCCCACCCCCCATGGAAATGATTTTGTAGGAAAGTTGGCAAAAAATGGTTCTTAGGAATCTTAATTTCCTGGGAATGTTTTTTTAAAAAATGGCTACCAAACATAGGAAACAAAGTTTCCCAAGTTAGGATTCCTAGAAAATTGAAAACTTTCCCCCTACCAAACACCCCCTAAAGAAAAAGTTTAAATTTGATCTACTCGTAAAGTAAAACTTTTTACATCGCCAATGAATAAGAAGATATCATGTCATTAAAATAATAACATGATTAACTAAGAAATTTTACCCACAACAAGAAAGTTTTAGAAAAATTCTATTATAAACCGTGTGTGATGAAGATTTTTACTCTATCAAATAAGATATAGATACAAAACTAAAATGAGACACATGTATTCTTAAAAAATAGAGTCTCATGCATGTTTTTAAGTCTATAGAGTCGGTTGGTTTACATATGAAGTAAGTTCCTATGAGAAGTTGAACTTTTCAGGAAGTAAGTTCCTATGTGTACTTCTCAAGAAGTATTAAAAGTTGTTTAGTTGGCACTAAGGAAGTAGAACTTCCCATGAAGTAAATTCCAATATAATATTTGGTTTAACTATAAATTTTCTAAAAAGTAATATTAAAATGACTAATATATCTTATAGAAAAGTTATACTTTTTTACTAAGATACTGTGTAATTTTTGAAAAAGATACTCTTGTTATTATTTAAATTTTATAAAGATAGTTTTGTATTTTGTTTCATTAAAAGTACAGGAAGTAGAACTTACTTATGGGGGTTAGGTAACTAACTTCCCATGCTTTGTGGAAAGTAGAACTTTCCCCATTTTTTGAGTCAGTAGTGTTATAAGTATTTTTAGATCTATGCAAATGGGCTAGCAAAAGCTCAATAAATGAGTCCAATTGGATAAAGGTCTGGATTGTTCAAGACTGAGATCGTTGAACAAAGAAATTAGATCACCAGTCACTAGCTCAGATCACAGAACAAAGGTCAAGGCAGTGGCTTTAGGTCGATTAACAATGAACTTCAGCCCGCTGGTCAAAACTTGCCACCTCAGCCATCTTCTAGAAAACTCACTTTGGTTAAACTTGAAAATAGGACCAATTTGTAGATATCAACTTGCATGGCCAACTTGCGTACGACAACTTACAAGAACCAACTTGTAACTAGTTTATTATTTTCTTTTTTTAGAACACACTAAAATTGTACACCCCAGCAACTATAAATAGGAGTTAAGGTTATTATAGAAAGAGAGGCCAGTTCTAGGGAGAATTCTCATAGAGAAACATATAATTTGTAAAAAATATTCTAAGAAATAATATTGTCGTAGACATAGGGGTTGATTAACTAACTTTAGCTGAATCACATTAAAAATTCCTGCTGTCCTCTCCCTGTTCTTCCTCTTCTTCCTTCACTCTCATCATCCCTCTTTCCCCGTATCAACTGGAATCGCAATTTGAGGTTATACTAAACTTTTTTGATTGATGGAGTTTGGGCTTACCAAATTCTACAATCAACAAGTAGCAAATCAAGTAACCCAAATATTTTCTACTTCTTAGGAAGTTGTACTTCTTGTGGAACTTTCTGTGAACCAAATAACTTCTATATCTCTCTTAGTGAGTAACTATCTCCATCAAACAACTTCTATATCTCTCTTAGTGGAGTAACAATCTCCATTCACTTAAGAATTTGTAATATACTTTAACTATAATATGTGTTCTTACTCTCATTAAATGAAAGAAGGACAATTGTTAACTTTATTATCCATTTCTATTCATTGACAATGTAAAAAGTTTTACCATGATAATTGATCAAAATTAAATCCTTAAAAGAAGTTTAAATTTGATCTACTCCTAGTGTAAAACTTTTTACATTGTTAATGAAGAGGAAGATATAATGTCATTAAACAAAAAACATGATTAAGTAAGAAATTTTGTCCACAGCAAGAAAGTTTTAGAAAAATTCTAATATGCATCATCAGTAATGAAGAATTTTACTCAACCAAAAAAGATATACACACAAAACTAAAGGGAGATACGTGTATCCTTAAAAAATAGAGTTCTATGCATGTCTTTATGTCCATATCGTTCTTAGTAAAGTATCAATGTCCATCCATGAAAATTTCTTATATACTCTAATTATAATATGTGTTCTTATTCTCATCTAATGAATGAACGAATACCTTAGTATATGTTAAAGTTAGTATTGGAATAATTTTGTGGACTAACATAAATCATGTTTTCTATTTAAAACACAGATTTAATATTTAAGTCAATTATGAGTGTTTTGTATAAATAGCCCAATTATATATTATCTATTTTGTTTAATGGGCTGCACCTGTATTAAGTGGATTGAGTTTACTAAGTCATTGTGTTGGGTTAATTGTTAATGGGTATGTTAATCCAATAACCCATTAGGGTTACACATGGAGGGTCTCTGGTCTCTGCTATAATATGCGTGTTACTACCCATTGAGTAATACGACGACGATTTTTGTTTTCTATCATATTATAGCTAAGAGGGCAGTTTACCTCTATATAGAGCAGTTGCTTCTAAGATCAAAGCATGGATTCATCATGTCTACCAGGTAATTCTAAATCTCAAACTATTATTACATGCTATAGGTTCGTCTACAGATCTGACATTTAATGTATTATGAAATTTCTCTTGAGATTACGAAATTTCTTTCAAGTGGTATTAGAGTTGGTTGTAGGTTGATCTATGGCTGTAACATTAAATTTTCAATTTTTCTTCTATTTTTGTACATGCTATTTTCAGCCATAACATAAATATCTATTAAAGATTATATTTTGTTCATGATTCTATATTATAATTACACGCTTAATGTATGGGTAGGTTAGATATAACATAGAATTACATGATTAATGGGTAATCTTGATGAATTTGTGTGGAAAATCAAATTGATTTTCGAAATCCCCTCTAGAACCCTAGGATCGAATTCATTTGATTTCCTAGTGCTATGATATTTAATTGATGTAATTGATTGAGGGCTTTTGTAGATTATAGACTTGTGAATCCAATGGTACCAAGATCTTAGTTTTTGGTTAGGAATTAAGAGAGTAATTGTACAAAAACCATTTCGGAACCCGTGGAACCTAGTCAAAAGTTTTTTTTTCTAAAATAGCCATTTATTTTGCCACAAAATCATTAAATTTATAGAGTGCTTTTGTAGATCTTGTTTTTCTGGTTTCATAGACACCAAAATCGTAAAAATTGGTTAAGAAACAAAGGAGAAATCAAGGAAAAATTTTTCTGCAAAATTCTGGGTTAAATTTGGGCCTGGAAAGCTAAAAAATTAGGTCAAATGTGGGTCAAACTGGGTCCAGACTGAAATTTCCAGATTGGGCTGCTAAAGCAGCTCTCAGCGCAAAGCCCAATCATGCCATGGGGTGCGTGAGTCAATGTGTCACCGCTTCTCGTTCCATTTTTTCTTCCAGTCCTCAATTATTTAACATTTCCTATCCGTTGGTGATTTTTTTAGAATTTTTTGTGCATTTTATCTATTTTATTTTGAATTTTCAAGAGATAAAAGTGAATTTTCAATAATGTACTCTTGAAATTTTGGCCTGATATTTTTTGTATAATGTTCTGGGATATTTACGTATAATATATATTACACACTCTCAAATATAATATGTCATGCTATTTAAATAATTTTTTGGATTATA
Source organism: Saraca asoca (assembly GCA_026873985.1). Classification (NCBI taxonomy): domain Eukaryota; kingdom Viridiplantae; phylum Streptophyta; class Magnoliopsida; order Fabales; family Fabaceae; genus Saraca; species Saraca asoca. Next base: position 1,773 of record JANHAO010013064.1, on the reverse strand, counting down.
TATATTTGATTATGTTGATGAATTTTTTGAATTTTGTTGGGAAAATTCCTATTGATATTATATCTGAGAATTTGGGCTATTTTTGGTAATATAAAGTGGTTTGAGATTAGTTTGATCATGATTGTGAGCTCGCTTATCACAGAACCAATCATTTTATGTATATCTCAAATAAAATTATATTAAAATTGTGTTACAAATTATATCATTAGTGATTACACCCTATCGGAGTATCATTAGTGGTATAATTCTGGTTAGTGTTCCAAAAAAAAAAATCTGGGCTATTATTTAGGAAATTTTAATATCTTAAATACTTTTGTAGATATGGTTTTGATCTACCCTATCGCAGGTCCAATCATTTGTTTTATATTATATTTTTCCTAAATAAATTATGTTTCAATAATATGGAATGACATTACGGATTATATCATTAATTACTACAAACTATCGGAGTATGATTAGTGTTATGATTCTTGATAGATAGTAAAAAAAAATTAGTTACATTGATGTTATATTCTTAAAATCTTAAATGCCCTATCGGTGTTAGGTTTTGAGGATATAACATGCAATGGTTGTGGAACATGCTTATACATTATAATTCAGGATCCTTTGACAGGATTACAATGGCATAAGGGCTCAACTCCAATTACTAGCCTAATTAATTGGATTATTGAGAAAATTAATTTCATAAAATGTTGGAAGGGACCGAATATGAGGACTGGGTAAATTACGTAAAGTTAAGACCTTGCTATTATGGACTACTTATATTCCCCACTAAGACCTCTTATGCTGCTGAGAGGTTAAGTAAAAATTTTTTTGTTTATTTAAACTTTGTCAAAATTTGACAGAGTCTAGAAGGGCCACTATCCAATGGTGTGAGTAATACGCATAAGCATGTCATGGAACTTGTTATTTCTAACAGGTTGAAAAATCATGGGAAGATATTTGAAGAGAAAAAGTATAAGAAACCGTTGGCCCAATTTTGATCCAGGGAGCTCCATTAAAATTATTTTTTGAATGGAGCTTTATCAAATGATATGTATGATACTTGATATTTTACAAAAAGGGGTGAGGAGTCTCCAGTATAAGAATTGAAGGTATCAATTACACTTACCTAGAGGTAAGTGGGAGCAAATTTGTGATTTTAGTCCTGTATATTGACGATATACCACTTGCTAGCAATGATTTGAACCTGCTGTGTGAGACAAAGCAAATGCTGTCAAGTTATTTTGATAGTAAAGATCTTAGTGATGCCTCTTCTATTTTGGGCATATAGATATACCGTGAAAGATCCTGTAGTATTCTTGGCTTGTCTCAGAAAACATATATCGAGAAGGTGCTATCTAGGTTCGGTATGAAATCTTGCTCCCTATGTGTAGCGCTTGTATTAAAAGGTAAAATGTTCACCAAATCCCAGTGTCCTCATACTTTAAGTGAGCGATTCTAGATATTGAAAGGTCCTATATGCTTCCGGTGTTTGTAGCTAGTTGTATGCTCAAGTTAGCACACATCATGATGTTAGTTCATCATTCATGTGAGTGGAAGACACTTGAGCAATCCTGAAGTTGAGCATTGGAAAGCAACAATAAAGCCATAAGGTAATTGTAAGGTATCAAAAGTTATATGCTCAATTGTGTAGGCTACTTGAATGATGAGAAATTTAATTTTGTTTTAGAGGCAGAGTATATATATTGTTATGAGGCCACTTGTGAAGTCATATGGCTTAAGAATCTTTTCAAGATTCTATTTTGTGAAAAGTACTTTTGGGTCTCATAT
>JANHAO010013063.1:0-16041 GCA_026873985.1 Saraca asoca | reverse complement strand
ATTAACAATTAAATGAACATTTAGTAATCAAGGAAGCATTAATCTCAAGTTGATTCCCTTGGCTGGTTGCTTGTTATTTGTAGTTCTAGTTTCTGTTTTGTATGTTTTTTGTTAGTGCAGTTGTAGTTTAGTTTCTGCCAACCCCCCCCCCCAATTTACATCTCCTAATCTAGTTGATAATATCTACAAATGATCTTTGGGTTCGACCTAGTGTTGCTCTATGCTACAAGTAGAGTAATACAATCCGATTTTATAAATTTTTAATTTGATCAGCCGTGACAACTGAACTATCACTATACTGGTTGAGAATGAGTATCAAATAGATGTAGAGAATAAGTAAATACAAAAAATAGAGGAAGAAATAGCAAAGGCCAGAAGAGTTTTTTAACACGGTTTGGATAAAATCAAGCAGTATTGGTCCCTACATCCATGGATAATTGTATTTTTGTAGTGAAAGTTTGGCAAAGTTACAGTATGTTTATGAAGATTCTTATTGCATTTGATCCTCCCCCTTTTATAGAGGCTGGGAGGTTACAAATGTAATTTTATAGATTATAATTCTATTGTATCAAGCAATAAATATATTAGACAGGTAAGACTTCTGCAATTCAGCTTCTGTAGACTATTTTCTATAAGTGGGCCCCTGTGAGCTATTTTTTGCAAACTGTCCCTGCGAGTTGGGTATGTAAATGGAAGTATGCTCCAAGTTTAACTTACCAGGCTTCTAGCTAGGAGATAAACTTTGTTCTGTGAGCTAGAGCTCTTGTCTTGGGGTCGTTGCTGATCTTTGGTATGAGTTCATGTTCAGCGATCTCAAGTTCACGCAAGGTGGCCCGTTAGCCATGCGAGTTATCACTCATTTCTATCAAGTTGGGTTGAATGCCTTGGACTATGTGTCCTTTGCTTTGAGCTCACAACTGGTGATCAACGACTTTGGCCTCTGGGCGAGCTAGACCTTCTTCATCCGGACTTGCTTGTTGGGCTTTTACTAGCCCATTTGCGAAAACTAGAAAATACCCATAACATTAGCCCACCAGCTCTCTGTGCACTACACGAACTGGGAGCTGTAACCTATTGGCAAAAGCTTAGTCTGTTGAATTGTAACTCAAACTTATGCAATTATAAGTTTCATCCCTTGAGTGTTTATGTGCATCATTTGCTCTAAAGAACGAAGTTCCTATTGAGTAAGAGATTCAATAGGTCTCAAATGAAAGTATGAGTTTCTACAAACAATGACTAAATAAATAGTTAAGTGTTAGTTGGTCAATGACCTTAACCGATACCGAATGATGTATAAAAATTATGAGCAATAGGTCACACGCATGAGCAGGAGATCACATGCATACGATGCCGAAGAGTAGGTCGCATGCATGATCTTCAAATAATAGGTCACATGCATATGATGCCAAGAAACAGGTCACATGCATATAGTGCCAAGTTTGCTCCATGTATGCAGTGCCAAAGAGTAGGCCGCATGCATGGTCTTTAGATAGTAGGTTGCATGCATGTGGTGACAAGAAGTAGGTCACATGCATATGGTGCCAAGTTTGCTCCATGCACGCGGTGTCGAAGAGTAGGTCACAAGCATAGTCTTCAGTTCATAGGTCATATGCATGTGGTGTTGAGAAGTTGGTTACATGCACGCGGTGCCAAGTTTACTCCATGCATGTGGTGTAAAGAGTAGGTCGCATGCATGGTTTTCAGATAATACGGAACCGATAGAGGCAACAGCTTGTCATTGAACTAGCACTTTGCCAAAAATTATTCATAGATTAATAGATATACAAACTTGAAATGCCTTCACCAACTTCATTACAAGATTAAAATATAGTTCTCATCAACAGAGTCTGCTCCTGCCTGGGATCCTGTTGGGGTCATAGAGGTCGTTACTCTTTAAATCGCACCACATAATCTTTCAAGCGACCTCTTTTGATCAGGTCCTCAATTATATCTTTGAGCATTCGGCAATTCAAAGTGTTGTGCCTGGCTTCGTTGTGCTAAGCACAAAATTGCTCATGTCTTTACGTTCGGGAGGAGTCCTTATGGGGTAAGGTTTCTCAAAGTCCTCCCTATCTTTTTCTATTGCATATATCATATTTTGAGTGTCAGGCAGGATGTTGTAGCTTTCATGGCAACCTTAGTACTCAGGTCGCTTGCTTTTTGCCTTTTTTGTAGGCTGATAATTGGCATTATCATTCCCATTCTTGATGTTCCTCTTGTTCTAGATGGAGCCACTCACTTCGTCCTTCTATTTGAAGTTCTTCATGCTAAAGGTTTCTCCCTACCTAATCTATTTGGTAGCCCATTCATAGAACTCACCCAGGTCACTTACTAGGGATTTGTATATGCTTTTATATTGCTTTCTATCTTTACAGAGTTCTATCGAGATTACTGTCAAGACACTTTCGTCGAAAGGACTTTCCACGTCTCTTGTCTAAAATGGCTGATGTAATCTTTCAATGATTCATTCTTTTGTTGAAAGACTGTTGCAAGGTGGCAGGGGGAGTGAACTGTCTTCTTAATGCTTTGTATTGACTGAGGAATTTCTCTTGACACTCTTCCCAACTGCCAATTCTATGAGCTAGGAGATTCTTAAACCATGCCTGCGATTTATTTCCTAGTGGAGCTGGAAAGACATAACATTTAACTGAGGGATTAATTGTCTGAAGATGTATCTGTACATTAAATGCATCTAAATAGTTACATGGATCACTATCTCCATTATATTGTGGAATAATGGGAACTTTAAATTTATGGGGGGAGAGGTTTTGCCTTGATTTCTTTGGTGAAAGGTGTCCTTTGTCCATAGCATTTTTTACTATTCTGAGCTTGGAGGTGTTACTCTAACTGCTTCATTTTCTGAAATAACTCTTCCGCCATTAGGTCCCCGTGTCTCGAATTGTCAACTAGAGGATTACTAGCTCCTTTTATTTTCATGATGACTGGAAAAGTGACTTGAGGTGTGACCATGATTAGTCTTGTTCAAGCTCTCAGCTCGGTGTAAGCTCTCACCTCGCTAGTTATTGTAATCCTCATGTGATTAGTGAACTCTCGACCTGGTTTGTGGACTAGAGGGGCGAGTTAAGTCAAGGTGTTAACGTACTTGTTTAAGAATTTCTTGCTGCAACTACCGAGGCTCTCCTCTGGCTGTAACAACCCTAACTTGGCCTTGCAAGCCTTAAGCTTGGGCTTGTGCTAGTGTCTTGGCTACGTCAGCCAATTCTCCCATCATTTTTTCCAATGCTTTATGACACTGATGCCACATTTGCATTTCATCAATCCCATTAACAGGAGTAGTAGAAGTGTCTATCCTAGATATGTGACTATCTGATCGATCCACCAGAGCATTTGAAGTTCTGGTGGCTTTTGCTCTGGCCATTGTAGCTGAATAGGAAAATAATCAAAATATAGATGAAGCCCTCTTTCTAGTACCAAAATATTGATAGTAAAATTTGGTAAGCCTAAATATCAGTCAACTAGATAGTTCTACAATCCTCAAACTGCTATTCCGGTTGAGAATGAGTATTAGATAGATATAGAAAACAAGTAAATACAAAAAACAGAGGAAGAACAGCAAACGCTAGAAGAGTTTTTTAATGTAGTTTGGCTAAAACCAAGCAGTATTGATCTCTACATCCACGGATAACTGTATTTCTAAAGTGAAAGTTTAGCAGAGTTATAGTATGCATTCTGGATATCCCTATTGTGTTTGATCCTCTCCCTTTTATAAAGGTTGGGAGGTTACAAATGTAATTTTATAGATTATAATTTTGTTACATTAAGCAATAAATGTATTAAGTAGGTAAGACTTCTGCAATTCAATTTTTGTAGACTGCTTTATACAAGTAAGCCCCCTGTGAGCTGTTTTTTGCAAGCTGGCCCTATAAGTTGGGTGTGTAAATAGAAGTATGCTCTGGGTTTAACCTCAACGGGCTTCTAGTTAGGAGATAAACTTCATCCCATTAGCTAAAACTCTTGTCTTGGGGTCATTGCTGACCTTTGATATCAAGCTTATGTTCAGCAATCTCAAGCTTGCACAGGGTGGCCCGTTGGTCATGCGAGTTGTGACTCGTTTCTAGCGAGACTGGGGCAAATGCCTTGGACTCTATGTCCTTTGCTCTGAACTCACGATTGACGATCAACGACTTAGACGTCCGGATGAGTTGGACCTTTTTCGTCCAGACTTGCTTGTTGGACTTTTACTAACCTATTTACGAAAACCAGAAAATACCTATGACAACTATTTTTGTCTTATATTATATTATCTTATTATTTTGTTGCTATTGTTTCTCTAACCATCACCATTCCTACCTCCATTACTATTATAAAATAATTTTTTACTATTGGAGTTCTTATATTATAATTTTCTCTCCCTATTAAAATTTTAATTTATCCTTACCTTTTACTTACACCAATAGCCATCACAAAACAATTCTCTACTTAATTTTGTTTGAGAATGTTCTACCCATTGGGCAAAATTTTGGCATGAAAAGACTTCTTTATAAAATTTAAGAAGTTTGACTTGTTAGCCTATTTCAATCTAGTTATTAAAGCTTAAATAAGTCATTTATGAGCTAATAAGCTTAGACTGCAACAGACGTGTGAAATAAATAGTACATGTATCAAGTGAAATTTTGCTAATTTCACAAAAAATAAACTTGGATAACAATAATACATCAAAAAATATACCAATGTTAAAATTATAATTTTTTTTTAATTTAATAAAGAAATAAATAATATATATTTTAATATATATATATATATATTTAGCTGGTCTAGTATATAGGTTAATAAGTACAGTCTACAATTATACAAATTAGACGTGTTTGATAAACATGCTTATATATTGATTTAAGACTGATTGATGTAGTCAATATCTAATATTATACATAAACTTTTACTATTCTTTTACCTAAAAAAGAAAATGAATAATTGAGACTAAAAAATAAGTGTGCTTTGTATAAATGAAATTATAATGTATTTAGTTAAATAACATAAATGAGATAGAAATAAATTTATTCATCGTGATTTATACAAATGTAATATTCCACCTTCCTTCTATTGTTAACTTTTGCACATTTTTAGGAACTAAAATCATTAAAAAAAATACTTAAGGATTCAATACTATTATAAAGGAAATAAAGTTATAAAGATGCCTATAATACAAATAAAAAAATATAAATAAATAAGTACTTATTTATAAGTTAATCAAATATAATAGAGTTGACATAATTCACATGTTTTTCCAAAAATTATAATGGATAGATACAAATTGATTAAAATAATAGTAAATATAGATAAGTAAATACGTATGAATTACTATAGCAGTTACGTCAAAGGGTGCCAGCGTGGCCCCTACTGGCTTGGCCATTTAGAGAAAAGTGCGGAGAGAAGTTTTCATGTGTTTCACTGTAACATATACCTTTATTTTATTTAATAAATAAAGATAAATTATCAATTTTACTATTTATTTGATAGTTTCAAGAAATCTGTGTATATTAAAGTCTGTTTTGTAAATATTAATATAAAAGGCCATGTTCTCACCTAGAGAACAGGCAAACCTACCGCAGTATCAAAAACAGCCCGCACTGCCTTCCCCTCGGATATTGATTACAAAATCACAGGCAAGTTGATGAATGCATTCTGCAACTGCAATTATTTTTTGTAATTTTCTGCAACTGAGCGCCATCGCATCTGCATTTTGAAATTCCATACAAATTGAGTAAAGATGAGCAGCAAGCAAAATGTGTTAGTTTTTCCAGCTCCAGGTCAAGGACATATAAATCCTTTCTTGAGCTTATCGTATAAGCTGGTGGAGCAAGGCTTCAAAGTCACTTTCGTAAACACAGAATTCAACCACAAACGAATCATGAGTTCGCAGATGATCGATGAGAACATCTGCAGCCTATTCGATTCTTCGTCGGCGGCGGCGCCGGCGATAAGATTTGTCTCAGTTCCTGATGGATTGCCGGCGGATGATGATAGATCGGATTCTGCAAAGTTGTGTTGGTCGATGCTGAGAAATGCGCCGGCTTTGCTTGAGAAGACGATACAGGATATTGCTAGTTTGGAGGGTAATAATGGGATTACATGCATGATTGCTGATTTCTTCATGGGATGGGCGCTGGAAATTGGTTGCAGGATGGGAATTAAAACGGCGGCGTTTTGCCCTGCATCAGCGGCTACTTTTTTTCTGACGCGTGGCATGCCTGAGCTGATTGACGGTGGTATCGTAGATTCTGATGGTAAGAAAATTTCTATGCGATATCTGTATTTTTAGTTAATGAGAAGGAAAATTTTGAAATTTAATCAGAAAAGAAAATGTAACAAATCTTATCTTTTATTTTCTCTTTCTCTTCCTTTTTCTTTTAATCCAAATAAGGAAAGATATTAAATTTTAAATTTTTTTGTCCTCCGATTCAAACATAAGAAAAGAAAAATAACAAAAAATGAAAAAAGTAAAAAAATTATTTTTTTTTCTTGTTTGATTGAATGGAAATATCAGAAAAAATAAAACTCAATTCAATGACAATAATACCGTCGTGTAGTATTTGTGTAGGCTGTAGCCATCGAACTTTGAGAGTTAAATTGAAAAATTAGTTTGTCATTGTCTTTTCCTTCCTTCTTCGTCAGGACTATTATTTTTATATTTTGTTCCTCATCTTTATTCTAATTTTTTTCAAAAAAAAAAAATTGAATTTATGAATCCTCGCACTTTATTAGTAGTGTGATTTCTACATTTATAAGAATTGATGTAAAGTAAGATTTATTCTTTTTCACTCTAATTTCTCTCCATATTTTTGGAAATTTCTTCCTAATTTTCCATCTGCTCCATTTTGGTCACTATATTTCACATTCTCCTTCTATTTTCTTCTCTTGAATTTCTTTCTTCTTTAATTTCTTTACGCCCAATAAAAGTGTAAGAAACTTAAGTGTGGACAGGGGAGTATGAGTTAATTTTAAAAGAAAAGAACTAGTTAATTTAGCTATGGTTATTATTCTAATGCAAATGAATAATAATTTTAAGGATATAATTTTTTTGGTTAAAATTCAAATGAATAATTTTAATAAGGATATAATTTTTTTTGGCTTTAGGATCACGTAGTTTGCTTTGAGATTAATTTTTTTTCCATTTAACTTATTTTAAATATTAGTGCAAAATAAGCGATTTTGATATAAAGATTCAATTTTTTAAGAGATATATCTTTTCATTTTTTTTTTCTAAATTTAACCCCATCAATAATCAAGTTATCATGGCAATCAGCGGATTATATTAGCTATTTGCTAGTTACATTAGTGATTAGCTGATAACCTATTATATTAGTTAATTTAATCAATTAATAGCATTGACTATTTATATACAAATATTTGATACAATTAACTATTTATATGTAAAATGATGTGTAAAGACATAAATATATTTTATTATTTATTTAATTATTTTTTACTTCAATCATATTTTATATTTTAATAGATTATTTATCAGGTCAAATTTTCTTTTAAAAAATAGATCATTCTAATTTATTATGTATTAAAATTTCCTTGATCAAATAAATAACTATAATTTGTTATTTATTAAATTTTTTTAAGAAATAAATAAATATAATTTATTATATTTTTATTCAAGAAATAGATAATTTAACTAAAAATGAATTAGTCATGAGTAATAGTATTTTTTTGCATATTAAATATAAATTAGTTAATTAAAAACGTTAGTTTTCTATGTCTTTAAAAATAATTTTTTGAGAGCTAATCTATTAACGTAAATAGTGATTTATCATACATTAAAAATAATACATTGATTTGATCAATCCCTCGATTCAAGTAAACGTTGATTAAAAAAAAGTTGTTTATTTAAAATAATTTCGTAAACTTGCTTCAACTGCATATGGAGGTGCTCTTTCCGAAAACAGATTAAATAAATATCATAGTGCATAGAAGAATAGAGTGTTTCGATTGCAACATAGGGAAGGTTGACTTAAAATTTTGAAGAGATGCATAGTAGTAGAAGACAAATTCCATTGATCAATTATAAAAAGGAAGATTTTTGCAAAGATTGAATCTCTTAAGGGATTGATGTTACACATTGTTTGAATATTTTTTTATTTTGATATTTTTTATTTGTTTGTCTTATTTACCATGCTTGTGCAGGAGAGAGAGAATTGTTGGAAAAGACGAACAATAGAAAATAACGCAAATATAAAACACCGATATATAAAGTGTGATTATAGAATATAGTTTTATATTTACTTGTATTTATATGCTCCTGAATTATGAAATTTTGTTTTGTACTTTGAGGAGCAAAATAAAATATATCTGCTCTTGGAGTACAATTTTTTGCAGTCATATGTATTAGCTTGTAATTGACTTACATAACACAATATGTAGGTAAGAATTTCTTCTAAAAAATAAAAGAAGTGATGAATACTCAATGGATAGAGGGTATAGCTACCTATTAAAACTTGCAAAATAATAAGAAGGTAAGGGCATTGTGGGAAAATATGGCGTTGTCAAACTAATACTTAAATTAGTAGCTACAAAATGACATCAAATATATAGAAGTATTCAGAAATTGTGGTTTCAAGTTATATATTTTATTTATAGTGGGTATATCCAGATAGGGTATAGTCTTGCAAGATGATGGACTTGTGGTCCTAGAATCTCCCATCAATTAGTTTGAGCTACTAGCCTAGCTAGTGGGCTGACTACTATATATGTTTAGAGTAAATTACATGAAACTTCCTTCAAGCGGAAGTGATACGTATGATTCCTTAAACTACTAAAATGGAAGATGACTTCCTTAGCTAGTTTTCATAAATTGTACACATAATTATTTTTGTTAGTGTTTAATTCACTTAGTGATATAAATCATGTTTATATCACGTGGTCGATTAATACTTTAAAATGTATATTTATTTATGAAAAGATTGATTGCAATAAAAAAAATTGATGTTAGTTGACATCTTTAACTTTTAAATTTGAAGTTTCAATTTTCATCAATGACCGATTTTAAGAGTAAAAATATGCGGGATCCAATATTCATTAACGGTGGATATCATGGATTAAGATGCATTTATGAGGTTTAATTACACATTTGACAAGTATTTGACTTATTCCATTAGGATTTTATTGAGCGGATGAGTGATGGAAAAAGGTCGAATGCATATTTATGAAGTCAAAGATTATCAGTTATAAGATTTTGTTGGTCATAGATGTGTACAACCATGGTTGAGTTTCATGTAATTTATCTAAAGATTTATCATTATCAAGAAGAACATCGAAAGTAACTCCATATTTATGAAGCCAAAGAACGTCATTTACAAGATTTTATAGTTCATAGATGTATACAATGATTGGTTAAAAGGAGTTTCCTGTAGGTTATCTAAATATTTATCATTATCAAGGAGAACACTGAAAGTAACTCCATGTGTAAAAATATTCAACAATCAATTTTTTTTCCTCTTTTTTGCTGTAGGGTTTCCAATTGGAAAGAAGACATTTCAACTATCTCCATCTATGCCCGAGATGAACGCAGACATCTTCTTTTGGTCTAAGATTGGCGACTCAAAAAGGCAGAAGGATATGTTCCATTATGTAATGCAGATCTTGCACAAATCAAATTTGACAGACTGGTGGCTATGCAACACAAACTATGAACTCGAACCCGCAACATTATCTTATATTCCAAAACTCCTACCAATTGGACCATTGCTCAAAAACCAACACACTACAAAAACACTTGGCCAATTTTGGGAAGAAGATCTCTCTTGCTTACAGTGGCTTGATCAACAACCACATTGTTCAGTAATATATGTTGCCTTTGGGAGTGTCGCCATTTTTAAATTAAAACAATTTGAAGAACTTGCACTTGGACTTGATCTCATTAACAGGCCTTTTCTTTGGGTTGTGCGTCCAAATATCAGTGGCAGCACGGGTTCGTTATACCCAAATGAGTTTTCAGGCAAAAATGGCAAAATTGTTAAGTGGGCACCGCAGCAGAAAGTGTTGAGCCACCCTGCCATAGCTTGTTTTGTAAGTCATTGTGGTTGGAATTCTACGATGGAAGGTGTGTGTAATGGGGTGCCATTCTTGTGTTGGCCTTACTTTGCTGACCAGTTTTTGGACATGACTTACATTTGTAATGAGTGGAAGGTTGGATTAGGGTTTGATAAAGACGAAGAAGGAGTAGTGTCAAGATGGGAGATAAAGAAGAAGGTGGAGCAGTTGCTTGGTGATGGTGATATAAGAGCAAGGTCCTTGAAGTTGAAAGAGGTTATAATGAACAACATTGCAGAAGGTGGTCGATCTTCAGACAATTTCAACAAGTTTGTTAAATGGGTAAAAGAATAGGAATTGTTCACAAGGAAGATAGACCTAGACATCAAGTGTGTTTGAGCCAAATCATTGAACATTGAATTATTTGATGAATTATAGGTTGTGAAGGTAAGGAATGCTGCCTATCAATAGCCAATAAGATTGTGTTTTTTTTTAGAGTAATTTAATATTTTCATCCTTGAAATATATTGATTTTCTCAATTTTATTCTGCAAAAATAAACTTTTTTAATTTCAACATTAAATCTTATAATTTGAAATAATTGGATCAAGTTGCTAGTCAATCCATTAAATTAGTAATGAAAATGTTGGCATGACTAAAAGGAATGGCCAGCTTGACATTAAATGATGACATGAAAAAATATATAAACTTAAAAAATAAATTAACCCATTAATATAAAAAGAAAAGATACTATTTATTTTGGTTCAACTCGAAGCTGAAAAAGATAAATAAAACAAAACTAATTTTTTTCTCTTGGCAATACAATGTTGTCTAGGACCTCATCTCCATTGATTTTCTACTCTTATTTTGTAAAAGAAAAAAAACCTCAATTTTTTGTCTAAAAAGTTACATGTAAATCCCATTGAAAGATAAAGAAAGATCGATCAACAAAGTAAAAATCTAATGCTTGCTGTCATATCTAAAGCTAGTTCTTCTTTATATTATAAATATGATTATTATTTTAATTTTTAATATGATTTCATGGTTTTAGAATAAAAAAATATGACTACTATGAGGAAGAATATCTATTGATTTTGTTTATATTATTTTTTTTTAATTCATATCTAAATATTCAATATGATATCTAGAGAGTCTAAAATTTTTGACATTTATCAAGTCCAAGGATCTTATTTTTTGGACAATCTAGAAGTTATTTCGTTTAAATTAGAGCTTTGTATTAAATGAAATTCAATTATTTTTCTTGTCATCTTTTAATGGCAAAGTGATGATTCTATTAAATCATGTCAACGTTTTTATTATTGATTTAATAAATTAAATAATCATGTGATTCAATTGACTCAAATTAGAACATTGGATGATGAGGTTAAGAAAGTTGATTTTTAAAGGATGAAATTGAAAAAATGTAGAGTTTGACTTAAATTAAAAGACTTTTATTTTAAAAGAAAGAGAATAATTTTTAAAGAAAAAGAGATATGGTTTGAAAGGAAGAAGGTTATGTAGAGTGAGAATGAAATAAAATTATGATGAGCGAATTGTTTGAGAGGGAATTGGGTGTAATTAGGATTTGGTTTGTGAAAAGGAGTTAGAGTTTGTAATTTTTTTTAGTTTAATAGTGAGGTTTTTGTTGATTCTCTTGTGGTTTTTTTCCTTTGAGTTTAAGGGTTTTCCATGAAAAATCATGTGTTTATTTTCATTATTATTATTTTTCATCCCTTTGATTTCCTACAAATTTTAGAAGTAGGATATTTTTTCCAACAAGTGGTATTAGTGCTTAGTTTGACCCTGTATAAAGTTGTGATCTGAGACAATAAAAATTCAAGGTGTTATAAGTAACATGTTTGAGGTGGAGCTATTTAATAGGAAGAGAAATTTCAACTTATGACAAAGTACAATGAAAAACATTTTTGTGCAACAAGGACTGATTAGAGCACTAAATGGGAAGGAGAAAAAGTCTGAGAATATGGTGAATGAAGCTTGAGAAAAGATCGAGATCAAGTCAGTTAGTACTTGGCACCTGAGGTGAAAAAAAAAATAATGTTTTAGATGAAACTTGTGCTATTGATCCATAGAAGAACTAGAAAAACTCTATATGTCAAAATCTCTCACAAATCAATTGTATTTAAAGAAAAAATTGTATCTATTAAGGATGGATGAAGGCACTGATATGAGAGACCATGTAAATTATTTTAACAAGTTGCTATCTCAGTTGACAGGTCTAGGAGTTATAGTAGATGATAAGGATAAAGTTTTGTTGTTGTTTTAGTCTCATCCAAACTATGATAACCAAACTCTTATCATAGTTTGGTGACTGTTATTGGTTTGAAAAGATACACTTAAAATGAAAGATGCAATTTTTGCTATGTTAGAAAATGAAAAGTTGAGAAAGCCTACAATTGAATCTAAGGAAACTGTTTATGTAGCTAGTGATGGTTGTGGTTGAAGTGCAAATCATAGTGGCAACCCAAATAGAAAAGGGATTTACAAGTCTAATTCAAGGTCAAGAAGATATTATAGTGAATACAAGTGTTTTTACTATTACAAGAAAAGACAACTTAAATGAAGGTGTGAAAAAAATGAATGATGATTTATAGGAATTTAAGAGAATCAAAGAGAAAAAGGAAAACAATGCTAATACTATTGGTATTGCAAATGCACAAGATGATATCTATAATGAAGATTACATGAATTTAATGACTGATGAATATATGAATGATTCTAATGATTATTGGTTATTTGATTATGCATGCTCTAGTCATGTTTGTGTAAATAAGATGTTTGATATTTATAATGATTGTTAAGTTGGGATTATGAAGATGGCTAATGGTGATATGTGAATGTAAATGATATTGATAGTCTGAAACTGAAATTGCATGATAGTAGTATAAAAGCTTTGAAGAACATGAAATACGTACCAACATTGAAACTTGAATTTTTTTGGGTAAATTAGATGCTTCAAGATGTGAATATTCTACTAGAAGTGGAGTTCTAAAAATTACTAAAGGTAATTTGATTATTATGAAAAGTAATCAGATTAATGAGAATTTGTACAAGTTAGTAGGAAATACAATTATAAGAAATGTAAATGGTAAGGCATGCAATAAAGTGTAGAAGGTGGAGCATGTCATGCTTCTTATGAAAAATGTGATCTTTGTTGAGATTTTAAGGAGATCAATTTCTACTAGTTTTCTCACATAAAGAGTTATAGTTTGTATTGAAAAATCAACTAATTTTTTAAGAGATATAATTTAAGTCAAAGTGAAGAATGTAGAGATTGACTTAATCTAAAAGAGTTTTATTTTAAAAGAAATAGGATAATCATAAAGAAAAAGAGATAAATTTTGAAAGAAAAAAGGTTATGCGATTAGTTTGTGTTACACCTGGAGTCCTAATAAGATTTCGTTATTATTTTTTATTTATTATATACATATGTATTTCAAAAGTAAAAGCTTGGTGTTTTCTGTGTATGCAGAGTGAGAAAAAGATAAGATTACAGTGAGCAAATTGTTTGGGAGAGAAGTTGATGTAATTGAGATTTAAATTTGTGAAATATAGTTAGAGTTTATAATTTTTTGTAACTTAATAATGAAGTTTTTGTTGATTCTCTTATTATATTTTCCTTTGAGTTTTGGTGTTTTTCACGTAAAATCATATATTTACCTATAATTTTTAGAGGTGGGATGATTTTTTTCAGTAGGAGAAAACGTTAAATTATTTTCTTTTTTTATGAAAGTAAGAAGCACCCCACCAATACAAGGATTGGTTGCAAATTGAACTAAACTATAATTAAGCATCTCTACATGTTTACAATAGGTGGCTAAAAGCGCATGTGCCCTCCTTCCCTCGTTTACTACTTAACTCCCTCTCCTTCCCATTTTCAATAGATGAAAAGGATTAACGGGAGAAGGAAAAAAAATGTAGATTTTATGTGATGAATAATAAGGAATGTGATCTTTGCAATAGGAGAGAAGAAAAAGATATATCACTGGGATGGGTTCCACCATGACACGATGGGAGTTAAATTGGGATCCATTTGTTTGTATTTTCGTTTTCTTGTTTTTTAAAATATTTTTTAAATAAAATTTAAAAAATTATTTTCAAAATAATTTTAATTATAATAATATCATTAATGAGAAGTTTGTTCTTCTTATTTTTAAGTTGTTTTGAAAACAAAAAATAAGAATATCTCAAAATTATTTGTTTTTCTGCTTTTAAAACACATATTTAAGTTACAATATTTAAAAATAAATTATAAAATATTTACGCAAACAAATTTTTTGTCTTTAAAAACATAAAAACAATAAACTATCCAGACAACCTTAATTTACTGCTTCCTTTATTTTCACTTTTTTTTTAAGTGATTATCTATATTTTAAAAATTTAAAATTGGATACATATATGTTTTTTTTTTTAGATTTCTAATTAATAACTTACTATCAACATTACATCCATTTTCGCTAATTTTTTTGTCGATATGACTGATAGAAGTCCAACAAGGCATATGCATGGTAGGGTTGACGGCAATGATGTGAGATCATAAAACACTCTGTTTCAATTCTTGTGTGAAGAACATTCAATTTCTAATCCTCAATGATAACAAAAAAATCAATTTGATCCAGAGAGTGAATGACGAATTTATGCCAGAACCAGGGAGTGGAGAAAGTGTGTAACTGCAAAGTGCAAAGATAATTGTGGAAAAACTACAAGCCAAGCTCTTAAAACAGGCAGTTTTTAAAAAATTATAAATAAAAAAGGTGTGGCTTCGTTGGGTTGGGTTGTGTAAGTTGAAATCGTCCAAGCCATCAACGGCTGGAGCATTTTCAAACCCAAACCACTGAAATGCTTTAGATTGGATTAAGTTGTAAAGTTCACACATCAACCTATACCAATCAAACCCTTATAATAGTCGTTGTCGAGAATCTAGAGATTATTACATATGCAATAGCCAACATATCATTCCTAGACAAAAAAGAATAGACACAGAATATAGTTACACATCGGTGTGGAGCCAAGCTTAAATATTGTAAGCCACTTGCACAAGTAGATTGTCTATTTTTTTTTCCCACCTTATAAGTGAACTTTATGAATGATTTAAATCAATAAACATATTCGATTTAACATAAAATATTGTAAAAAAATCTAATATACATTGAAGGCTATGTGATTCAAATGATTTAATTTATATATTATTTTTTAATTTTTTTATTTTAGGAATATTTCTGTAATTTGATATGATTCGTTTGTCCAGTACAAATAAGCAAGCATATGATGTTAACTCACAAAAATTATATACACTTGTATCATATGACCTTTGATTTAAAATGCTCTTTAGGAAAATATCGATAACATATTGGGGACTCGTTACGGGTACATTAGGGTCTTATCATAGGCTCATTTGGAACTTATTGGTACTAATATAAGGGATTCAAGAGTGTGTTGACATGATACCTCCCTTCACACACTTCAAATTATGTAATGTAACATATATTAATAAAAGAAATTACCTCTTTCTATTCAGTTATCTCTTACCTATTGTGCACTAAAGGATACTTATGTAGGATCTTCTTGAAACTTAGTTGTCCAACTGCTTCGATTTATAGGCTTATGCTACCTTCGAACATGTTTTTAATAAAATTTTGGTTTTATGAATGACAAAATCAACAATATCTAGTCTATCTATTTAAGTGTGACTTTAAGTCAATTGGAAAACTGACATATTAATCAAAAGTAACAAATATGGGTTGGAAGGTTCCAGTTAGAGAACTACCGCCTCATAACACTATAATGTGTGAAAGCTTCAAGGCATAGTGATGTTCTTTTCTTGATCACCGTTAGGGATTACTTGATAAGGAAAAAAAGAGGCTGAAAATTAAAACAAGTAATATTGATATTTAATGATGTAGGCAACTATTTGTTACACCAAAAGAAGACTGCTATCTGATGTTGTTGTAAATTGGCGGTATTAGAAAAAAATAGAGAGAAGAAAGAATGACACAAGTATTTAACGTGGTTCGGTCAATGTGACCTA